>ML340101.1:0-16338 GCA_005239505.1 Nicotiana paniculata
CTTGTGTGCAAAATTTGAGGTCAATCGAACGTGATTTGATAGGTTTCGGCATCGGATGTAGAATATGGAATTTCTAAGTTCATAAAGTTGGGATTTGGGTGCGATTCGTGGTTCCGATGTTGTCTGATGTGATTTGAGGCCTCGATCAAGTCCGCATTATGTTTTAGAACAGGTTGGTATAATTGGACGGGGTCCCAGGGGCCTCGGGTGGATTCCGGGTGGTTAATAGATCAATATTTGAAGTTGAGAAAAGCTGAAGTTGCTAGTGTCTGGTGCGACCGCACCTGCGAGGCTTTGGCCACAGGTACGGACAATGGGGCGCAGGTGAGATTTTGGGCTGGAGCTGAGGAAGCCGCAGGTGCGGGAGATTAGTCGCACCTGCGGGAGCGCAAGTGCAGAGGTAGGATCGCAGGTGCGGAAATACGGCTGGGCAGAATGTTTTAAAACCGAGATTGTTGGCCATTTATCTAAATTTTCTCATGGCTTAGGAGATTTTAGGAGGGCTTCAAGAGGGGAAATTCATCATCAATGTCAAGGTAATTAATTCCTTCATGTTTCTAAGTTAAATACAAGGTTGTTGCATGGAATTATACATGGAAATTGTGGAAGAATTTGGAAAATATTGAAGAAAACCTAAAAATGGTAATTTTGATTTTTACCCATGAATTTGATCATGAAAATTAGAGCAAATTGTATAATTGAGTTAGTAAAGCTATGGGTAGAATTTATCTTCGAGAAATTTTGGATTCCGGGGGCTTGGGCCCGAGGGCATTTTGGTCAATTCATCGAGCGGAGTTAGGAAAGTATATAATTTGAATTTGTTGTGAGTATTAGGATGAATTTTCATTGCTTTGCCCGTTATATGGTATTTTTGGGGCGTGGTGCATCCATGTGAGTCGTCAGAAGGGCTTAGAAGCCGGTTATGGCACTTCGGAGCGAGGTAAGTCTCCTTTCTAACTTTGTGAGGGGGAATTGTCCCCCTAGATGAACTAATTTAGTATGTAGTATTATCTTCGGGGGCTACGTACGCACGAGGTGATGGGAGTCCGTGCATAGCTACTATTATCCCATGTCCGAGGATTCTAGGACCCACTAGCATGCCTTATGTGTTGTACCCGTGATCCTGCCTGTATTATTTGACTACTAACATAATCGAAACCGTAATTTAATATCTAAAGAAGACTAGAGTTCCTTTTCTTAATCAGCTGGAAAGAGAATTGTTTTCCTCGGTGGATAATCGTATACTTGATAAGGTGATATTATTGAATATTATTAGACTTGGCAAATGAATTTCGAGAAAGGATATAAACACTATTTTGTGGGTTTTAAAAAAAAGAGAAATCTGTCATTTACTGAGTATTTGGTTTCCCGATGTATTCGGGGTGGACTGTTGATTGTGCATGACTGCATGTGACTGCTTCGCAATTTACATTCCACGAGCGGAGTGTTATTTCCCCAGCTCTCATGGGAGCGCGCCGTATGCCACGGCGGATTTAAAATGCACTTATGGTTCGAGACGTTCGACCCTCGGCAGTTCATAGACATGATTACTTTATTGAAAGATGCACTTACGGTACGGGCCGTTCGACCCTCGGCAATGCACATAGATGATTATTATGATGGCTTAGGCCGGTTGTCCTTATCCCTTATTCGCATGCTAAGTTGTTAAATGTTTGTTTCATGGATTTTGAAGTGATAAGATTTTTGGGGAAGAATAAAGAAGTAATTGTTTATTTAAGATATTTGGGGGAAAATGAGAAAGTGGTAACTGTTTGTTTACTTTCAGTATTTACTTGGATAGTGTCTTATATATTTGCTGCTTTACTACCTTTACATGCCTACTGTGTTTCATCATATGCTGTTAAATAAATTGTTGGACTCTAATCAGTGTTTAAATCGACCTCTCGTCACTACCTCTCTGAGTTTAGGCGGGCGACTTACTGGGTACACGTTGTTTTTGTACTCAAGCCACACTTGATGTGCATTTTTATTGCACAGATACTTTCATAGTGACATTGCTGGTTTGGAGACTTAGGCGAGCTGCACCATCCGGAGGCGATCCGCAGCTAACAGAGTCTCCCTCGTACTGTATTTATCTTTATTTTAATTCTTTGTCCAATTTGTATCTCATACAAGATTTGTGATGATTGTATAAATTCTTAGAAATTGTTCATGTACTCGTGACACCTAGTTCTGGGGTGTGTTTGGGATATAATTGCTAAACTGGAATATTCAAACCATTGCATTTACTTGAAGGATTTTATTTAGTTATCATATAATAAAGTGAAAGGAAATGATTTTTCATAAATGTTAAAATAGAAATTTTTCTCGACTAATTAATGATTGGCTTGCCTGACAATGGTGTCCGGCGCCATCATGACCTTCGGGATTTTGGGTCGTGACAAACACAGAAATTTATTTTACATATATATCTCTACAAACATGATATCTAAGTGTCAAACCATTTTTTTACGTATTTCCTATAGGCATGATATTTAGGCGAATAAAGGCGTTAATTCATTGCCCAAACGAGTTCAACAAAAGAACCTAAAAACATGATTTCTAATGCACACACCAAGATTTTGAAAATATGGCACTTGAGGCAGAATTGATAACGTCCTAGAAGCAGGATTTCTAAGGTGCAAAAATGTAAAATGTGGGATTTCAAAGAATGAGATAAGTCCTATGGGTATGATTTCTAATTCATATAAATCACAACAATAACCTATAAGCATGATTTCTACCCGAACCCAACAATAATATGTACATATAAAGTCCCTCCCCGTTTTACTAATAACCCCAATATCTGTTTTTACAAGAATTATTATTACAGACCAAATATAAAAGAATGACATAATGAAAATCACTATACTATAGGGAGCCTTAGCAGGCCCAATGTCAATCTTGGAAGCCAGACCTTCAACCAAATCTGAAGTGTGCCAGTATCTCATAGTATACCAAACGGTCTTCTGGTGCATCAAAGTTCCCAAGGGCCTCAGGGACCTGGGGCAGTGCTTGCACCAGAAACACTTTTAAAGAAATAACATTGTGAACAAGTGTGGAAATGCCAGCCCAAGTGTGTCAGATTTCGGAGGAGTCTCATGGACTCCTAGACAGTGCTCACACTGGAGGGGCAGGACCCTAGATATTGTAAGAGTAGGAGTTGAAAATAGTATATGACAATAGGAATAGTTTAATGAAAACATTTCAGAAGTAAAAATAGGAGTAAATAGAGTCATTGCAGCACTCTGAGTTCAAAGATTTTCAGCAATCAAACATTGGACAAAACAGAATCATGATTACTTCAAGCAAAGTTTCACATTTCCTAGATTTGACTTAGTTTATCACTAGGTGAGCAGATACCATACTGGGATCGGAGTAATGATCAGACAACTACACAAGGAAAGGTAGTAGGGGTTGGGAACATAGAAGTCAGGAACACATAAAAGAGTACAAATATGAAGGCATGCTAGTCAAAAAAACAAGTGGATAAGTATCCTCAGTCAAATAAGAACATGCTAGAATGTATGAACCATAGTAACATGCTGGACAAGACAATTTCATGAGAGTTGAGGCCAGCTAGTTAGCAGAGACATAAAGAAGGCAAAGGAAGGTTGATAGACAAATTACATAACATACTGAATAGGACCTAATGACAGAGACAGACATGCTGGTTAAGAGCAAGAAATAGGAAGCACATAGGTTTAATCGCATATGATAACAACCAGATTACATAACACCGAATAGGACCTAATCATAGAGATAAACATGCTGATTTAAAGAAATAAACAGGAAAGATAGAAGTTGACTACACAGAAGAAGTTATTGCTAATGAAAATCACCAAAAAAGGAAAGACAAAAGTAATCATGTTAATTGAAATCAATATACAGGAAAGACATGGACTTAACGACACTGAAGTAGAGCAATAGACAGGAAATCACATAGGTTTAAACTTCATAGCTAATGAATGACAATATGAGGAGAGGCATACCAGTTAAAATAGAAACAGGAAGGTAAAAGGATGTAGAACCCAATAGTCTAGCCTTGTCTTTCAGCCGACTAGACAGTGTAGCAAACACAAGTAACAAAAAGGTTTGAATAAGAACAAGAGTGTGTGTGTGTGTGTGTTTCTTTCTGAATGTGTTTTCCTGTCTTGGAAGAAAACTAGAATGAGGTTTATATAGCACTTAGCAAGGTAAACAAATAAGTCAAGAATAAAATCAGAATTCATAAAACAAGGTAATCAATCAGTTAATTAAGGAATTTACTCAATCAATTCACACAAAAGAATCCGGAAAGGGCCCCTTAAATTGGGGAGAATCCATTAACGACTTAAATTGGATTCAAATAAGGTAAGTGAATCAATTACTGACCATATAGGAATCAATTCAATCCCTAAATCAGAATAATAGTCTTATTAGGGAAAGTAGTACTAATTAAAGTCACAAATAAGGAGAATAAGTAAAATCCAAGAGAAGCACTAATTTTAACAGGAAATTATAATTCGAACCCTAAATAAAATCAGTCAATATATATTAATTGACAGAGATAAACAATAACGGGAAAATATTGAAGTAAGCAATGAAATAGGCAGAAAAACCTAGGGCTTAAAGCATATACACAAAAATTAGTCGAACTAGTAAAGATAAACAGATTCAAACACTTAGAAGCTTAAAAACCTTTTGAAGAGAACTTGATATGAAACCTTAATTCTTAGAAAACACCCGAATCGAATAATAATAAGGAAAACAGAAGGTTTCTCGAAGAAAAATACTCAATAATGTTTAAAATCGTCTCAGATCTACAAGGATCTGAGTAGACCCACATAGAAAGAGATTAGGGTTTTCGAAAATGACAGAGATGAAAGGAAACCTGGTTTAAAATCATAGATTTGAGCCATAAACACAGAGAATATAATACTCACAAACGGAAATGGCCATAGATAGGCTCATGAAAAGGTTTTGAACAAAATCTTGGTTGAATCTCTTCGAGATTCTTCCATAAATCGACATAATCGAACAACCAGATGAAGTGAGAGGCTGGTAGGGGTCAAAAATTACAAAGAAACCCCATGAACGAGTGGTTTTTTGCAGACGGCGGTTAGGTTTTCGGGAGAGTTTGAGAGAGAAGGGGAGAGGGAAGGGAAACATGGGCGACGGAGGTTTGGAAAATGATTAGGGTTAGGGGGGTTATGGGTTAATTAAAAAAGGTAATAATATCCTGGACCGTTGATCTCTGAAATCAACGTTCATGATTCGATCTGGGGGTTAGGCGAGTTTAAAGATTGGGATATTGGGTCGGGTTATGGGTATTTTAATTGGGCTGGGGTGGCATTTGGGCTAAGGTCTGAATTAAAGAGGATATATGTTAAATACTCAATTAGTTAATAAAATAATTTGTAAAAATAATTAATAAATTATAAAAAATGATTTTCATGCATAAAAATGATTTTAAAATAATTCCATAATATTATAAAAATAAAAAAGCTATTTTCTGGCAAAATAAGGTAATAATGCATACATGGGCTATTATTGCAAAGTTATTACAATTGTAATCCAAAAATATAAATGTGGTTATTCAAGCAATAATTAAAGCTTGGTATAAATATAAATGATAAAATTAAACCATAAAATCATTATGAAACCATTTGTGAGGCAATTAGTAATTAATTATATAAATAAAATACTGGGATAAATAAATAAAAATCCTTAGAAAAATGCATAAATTATGAAAAAATATTAATTGATGCTCATGCATTATTTTGAAGGTATATATGCATTTTAAAAATAATAGAGGAAAAAATTGGGTATCAACAACTGCCCCTCTTTACTCGGGAAGGATGAAAGAGTTATCGGGTAAAGATATGATGGCCAATTTGGACCGAGTAGGGTGATTTGAGAGGCATAGGCCGCACTCTGGTTTTCGAGCTGCCTACATATCCCTGGTTTTATAGGAATCAGGTTGTGTGTAGTTCTAGATTCACCGATGGAATATATTGATGAAGTTATCCCAAGAACAGACACAAGGTTTTGGAATAGGTGAAATGGTTGCGGTGAGCGGTCGGGTTTGAAGTAGTATGAAGGAACTGGAGCAGGATTGCTCTCGTTGGGATAATGGTTGCTTATCGGGTTACCTGCAAATAAGATATATACTACAATCATATATTTTTGCGTAAATTTAAACGTGATGCAAATTCCCTTTAGACCATGAGAATTGTCTTCGGACAGTTGAGGATGACGTCCTTAGACCATGATGTCTTGGGCCATGAATTGTGCATTAAGGGATTCGCAGGCCATGAGATGATGTTCTCGGGCCATGAAAATGGTGCCTCCGAACCATGACGCCTTTGAATAATAATATGCAAGTTCGAGAGATCCTCAGGCCATGGCATGGTGTCTTCTGGCTATGAGGATGGTTCCTTAAGATTATGATGCCTTCGGACAAGTTGGCAATATTTCAGCCCATGAAGTGCAAAGACATGATTCTAGAAGCGACAAGACAGGGCTTAGTCTTGTTTGAATTTGAGGGCAGATCTTAGCCGGAAAGAAGAGAATAGATAATTCCAGAGAGACAATGCTTAGTCTTATGTGAGGTTCGGGAAAGTGTTTAGTCCCATGCAAAGTAAAGACAGTGCTGAGCCTTATGCAAATAGAGAGGCAAGGCTTAGCCTCATTCAAAATTGAGACAGAGCTAAGTCTCGTGCAGATAGAAGGCAGAGCTTAGCCTTATGCAAGATTGAGAGGCAAGGCTTAGCCTCATTCAAGATTTGGGACAGGGTTTAGTCCCATACAGAGAGAAGGCAGTTCTTAGACTTATGTAATTAGAGAAGGCAGTGATTAGCCTCATGCCAGATTTGGGACAAGGCTTAGTCCCATGCAAAGAGAAGGTAGTGCTTAGCCTTATGCAAGATTCGGGACAGGGCTTAGTCCCATGCAAAGAGAAGGCAATGCTTAGCCTTATGCAGATATGGAGGAAGGGCTTAGCCTCTTATAAGATTGAGACAAAGCTTAGTCTCATGCAAATAGAAGGCAGAGCTTAGCCTTATGCAAGTAGAGAGGCAGGGCTTAGGCTCATAAAATATTGAGACAGAGCTTAGTCTTATGCAAATAGAAGGCAGAGCTTAGCCTTATGCAAGTAAGGAGGCAGGGCTTAGCCTCATGCAAGATTCAGACAATGTGTAGTCTCATGCAACGAATAATAAGTGATAGTAGAGTATTTATTAGCTGGAAGTGAGTTTGGTATATTTATTGCTATGAAGGATGCGATTCCAAGGTGTGCATACTCCTTATTCCAGCGTACAAAGAAAAGTCGTGAGTTTTGCAAGGGAAGGTTTGTTCGTGACTTCGTCTGCTTGCTTGATTTGCTCTATTCCGTCTGAAGACCATGTTCAAATTATTGGGGTAGTGTTAGCTAAAGTAGAGTTTATGTTCAAAAGCATGCATGCATAATTTTTGAAGACATAGTAAAATATATTTTTAGAAATTGGTTAGATGAACCAGTGACTGCGACACGATCAAAGACATTGCGACGTCTTCGGCCGTATAATTTTAAGGATCCTCCAAAAAATACTGCCCCAGTTAATTGAATAACGCTTGTGACTGCTTTATATGCTGCGATTGGCTGAACTTGCTTCAGAATTTTGAGGGTCCTCCTCAAAATTCTGCCTCAGTTTCTGATGATGGAAAAAAGGAAATTTTATTGAATTGTGACCGAACCCACAGGGCTACCTACATATCCCCTCTTGAATGGGAATCAGGTCGAGCATAATTCAATTTACATAATGTGAAGAAGCATAAATGGTTTACACATAATATCACTTGACTGCATCCAAATTGATTGGTTTTGGCTAAACTTCTCCGTCCATTTCTATGAGTATGAAGGCTCCTCCTGTCAGTACCCTGTGAACCATGTAAGGACCTTGCCAGTTGGGAGAGAACTTCCCTTTTGGCTTCATCTTGATGCGGGAAGATCTTCTTCAACACCAGCTGCCCCACTAAGAACTGTCTCGGCTTAACTTTTTTGTTGAAGGTTCTGGTCATTATGTTCTAATAAATTTGCCAGTGACATACGTCGTTTATCCTCTTTCCGTCTATGAGGGATAGCTGCTCATAACGGCTCCTTATCCATTATGTGTCACTGAGCTCAGCTTCTTGTATGATTCTCAAGGAGGGAATCTCCACTTCGGCGGGAATAACAGCTTCAGTACCATAAACCAGCAAATAGGGAGTTTCCCCGATTGATGTGCGAACTGTGGTACGGTATCCCAGTAAAGCGAACAGTAGCTTCTCGTGCCATTGTTTGTGATTTTCTACCATTTTCCTCAGTATCTTCTTGATGTTTTTATTGGCGGCTTCCATAGCTCCATTCATTTAAGGTCTATATGTTGTGGAATTCTTGTGCTTGACTTTGAAAGTCTCGCATAGGGCTTTCATCAGATCACTGTTGAGATTGGCGGCATTATCGGTGATGATGGACTCTGAAACTCCAAACCGACAAACAATCCGGTCGCAGACAAAATCCACGACGACCTTCTTAGTCACAGCTTTGTATGATGCGGCTTCAACCCATTTAGTCAAGTAGTCTATAGCCACTAAAACAAAACTGATGCCCATTTGAGGCGGTGGGATCGATTGGACCAATGTCATCCATTCCCCAGGCGGCAAAGGGCCAATGTGAGCTTGTTGCATTAAGCTCATTTGGTGGCACTTTTATCATATCTGCATGTACTTGACATTGGTAAGACTTTTGAACATACCAGATGCAATCTGTCTCCATGGTTATCCAGAAATAGCCGGCCCTAAGTATCTTCTTGGCCAGGTAAAGCCATTCATATGCGGGCCGCAGGTCCTAGCATGTGCCTCCTCGAGTAATTTAGAAGCTTCTTTTGCGTCGACACACCTTAACAGTCCCAAATCAGGAGCTCTTCTATATAGGGTTCCTCCACTGTGGAAGAAATGATTGGATAATATCCGAAGCGTGCATTTCTGAGTATGGTTTTCATGCTCCGGGTATTCTCCTTTTGCAAGATACTCTTTGATGTTGTTGAACCAAGGCCTTCCATCTGTTTCCTCTTCGACATGAGCATGATATGTCGGCTGATTATAGATCCTTACTGGGATAGGATTAATGTTCTTGTCTAGATGTTGTATCATTGATGAAAAGGTGAACAATGCATCGGCAAACTAATTCTGAATTCTGGGAACATGTCGAAACTCTACCTTTCTGAATCTTTTCTTCAATATCTGCACACGAGGGAACATGCCGAAACTCTACATTTGTGAATCTTTTCTTCAATTCCTGCACATGGTGCAGATATGGCAATATCTTGGAATTCTTGGTAGCCCATTTTCCTTGTACTTGGTGCACAAGTAGATCTGAATCACTGATTTGTCACGGCCCGATTTACCCTCTGAAGGTGTCGTGATGGCACCTAGTCTCGACGACTAGGTAAGCCTACTATAAAGGGGGGAAATTGAAATGAAACACAAGAAATAAAGAGAATAAGGGCAATGATATAAATAAGATAATGGCCGCTCGGCTCATAAAAAATATAATTCCCCAAGACCCGGAATGTCACAGACAGTCACACGCTTTTAACACTACTGTAGCTCTAATCAAAACTGGAAAGTACATAAGAAAAATCTCTATAAGATAGAATGGAAGGAGACTCGGAGGATTCTGCGGACGCGGAAGAAGTACCTTGCAGTCTCCTAGAATCAGCAGCAACGACTAACCACGAGGTTGATAGCTCGTACCTGGATCTGCACACGAAAACATGTGCAGTAAAGGGCATGAGTACACCACATTTGGTACCCAGTAGGTGCCAAACCTAACCCTGGTCAAGTAGTGACGAGGTCAGGTTAAGGCTCTAATGGATTTATGTATAAATCAATTAAACAGTACAAAAGATAGATAATGTCTACAGTAATCAGTTTATGAAAATAATATAAATTTTTACAGTAAAGAGAGTCCTCGGCTCGACACAATGTATCACAAAGTGGAATCTCCCGGGATACCGTCCCGTAGTTCCAAATGATTATACAGTACAGGGGGATCTCCCGGAATACATTCGTAGTCCAAAACTAAATATGCAGTACAGGGGGATCACCCAGAATACATCCGTAGTCCCAAAATAAATATGCAGTACAAGGGGGATCTCCCGGAATACGTCCGTAGTCCCAAAATAAATATGCAGTACAGGGGCATCTCCCAGAATACGTCTGTAGTCCCAATTTAAATATGTGATGCATGATGAATGCAAGGAATAACATCAATTTATATAGTTCATCTAATGACAGGTAAGGAAAGCAGTAACGTAGCTAAGCATGGTACACAGAGTATCAAATAGCCAACTAGACACGTAGGCATGCTTTCCTAAACTAAGCAAAAAAGGTAAACACATTAAGGCACATTTAATAGAAGGAAGAATAGTTCATAATTTAGGAAGGGAAAGATGGGATTTTTGCAATAATGGCCTGTGTACGTACTCGTCACCTCACGTACATGGCACCCACATAACAATAAATGTCAAAAACAACCTAAGGGGAAGTCCCCAACGCACAGCTAGGCCAGCCACTTACCTCGACTGCTTAAATCAACGTGAAACCACGCTCTTGACATGAGTACCCAAGTCTGAATGACTCGAATCTATTCAAATAAATTGCATAATGTAAATATAGCTATAAGCAACTAGTTCAACTAATAAATTCGAAGCTAAGACACGAAATTAGGAAAATTTCCCAAAAAGTCTCTCGGGCCCAAGACTCGGAATCGGGTGAAAGTCACAAATTCTGAACACGCATTAACTCACGAGTACACTCAACCAAAAATTATCAAAATCCGACGTCAAAATCTTACTCAAAACTCAGATTCTCAATTGGGAAAATTTTCTTCCATTTTCAAACCTTTTTCCCACAGATTTCCTTAATTAGATTGAAGAAATTACTATGGATTGATGAAATACAAAGGAAATAGGATTAGGAATCATTACCTTCTGATCTCCTCTTCAAAATCCACCAAAAATCGCCTACTCTTGTGCTCCCAATCGATTTTAGAAGTTATGAACTCAAACCCTCGATTTCTCATATTTCTTACCAGCGATTTCTGCTTTTGCGAGGGTACCACCGCACATGCGGGCCCACTTATGCGGCTGGGGATCCGCACCTACAAAAAATCATTAATCCCCTAGGATCCGCACATGCGCTCCCTTCACCGCAGATGCGGTTCCGCTTCTGCAGTTCTTGAGGCGCATCTTCGGCCACTGGTCCTCACGCCCCAGACCGCACCTATGACCTCTCTTTCTCTTCTGTTATGCCGCACCTGCGGTCCAACATCCGAAGGTGCGAAAACACCAGAACAACCACAACAGATTTTGTCTAAGTCACATTTCCTTCCCGTTGAGCATCTGAAACACACCCGAGGCCCTCGGGACCTTAACCTAAACCACCAACCAGTCCTATAACCTCATTTGAACTTAGTCGAGCCTCCAAACCACATTACATAACACCAAAAACAAGAATTAAACATGAATTCAAGCCTAAGAACTTAGCATTCTTTCCAAATCTACAAATGATGTCGAAACACGTCAAAAATAGTCTGAATGGCCTCAAATTTGACACACAGGTCAAAAATGACACTACGAACCTACAGCCACTTCCAGAATTCCATTTCGAGCCCGATATCAAAATTTCACCTAACAGCCAAAATCGCCGAATTTCTAACTTTCGCCAATTCAAGACTAAATCTACTACAGACCTCGAAAACACATTCCGTACGCGCTCCTAACCCAAAAATCACTCAATGAAGCTAACGTAGTCGACAAAATTCCATTCCAGATCCATCTTCAGATAGTTCCGGCTACGGTCTGATTCCTAAGGCTTAAACTCTTAATTAGGGACTATGTGTCCCAAAACTCTCCTAATTCCATAACTAATCACTATGGCAAGTCCAATAATATAAACAAACGTGGGGAAAGAAGTTATTAGGGGTTCAGGTCTCTAACTCTCGAAATGGCCAGTTGGGTCGTTACACGATTACCAACAGTTCCTGAATGCTCATGTCAACAACCATGTTGAGTCCTAATATGCAAACTTCGTATTCCGCCATGTTGTTGGTGAAAGGGAATCTGAGTTTCACAGATACCGGATAATGCTGACCAGTTTCCGATACCAAGACGACTACAATGCCGACTCATTTGAAGCTTGCCGCTCTGTCAAAGAACATTCTCCAATCATCGTAGGCTTCAACAATGTCTTCTCCTATGAATGATACCTCTTTATCGGAATAATACGTTTTTAGGGGTTCATATTCTCCTCCAATAGGGTTTTGAGCAAGGTGGTCTGTCAGTGCTTGTCCCCTGACTGCTTTCTGAGTTATATAGAAAATGTCGAATTCACTCAATAAGATTTGCCACTTGGCCAGTTTGCAGTGGGCATAGGCTTCTAAAAGATATACTTAAAGGGATCCATTCTCGATATGAGATATGTTGTATAGGCACATAAGTAATGCCTCAGCTTCTGAGCTATCCAGGTCAAGGCATAGCATGTTCGTTCCAGCAGAGAAATACCGTGCTTCATGAGGTGTAAACTTCTTACTTAGGTAGTAGATGTCATGTTCTTTTCTTCCTGTCTCGTCGTGCTGCCCCAAAACACAGCCGAAAGCTCTATCCAGAACGGCAAGGTGAAGTAGCAGTGGCCTACCCAGCTCTGGCGGGACCAAAACTCGTGGTGTTGATAAGTAACCCTTGATTTTGTCAAAAGCCTTTTGACAATCCTCGGTCCAACTAGTTGCAGCGTCCTTTTTCAACATTTTGAAAATCGGCTCAGATAGTATTATGGACACTTCTATGAAACGACTGATGTAATTAAGGCATCCCAGGAAACTCATCACATCTTTCTTGCTTTTTGGAGGTGATAATTCATGGATCGATTTGACCTTGGATGGATCCAATTATATTCCCTGGTGGCTGACGATGAATCCCAATAGCTTTTCGACAGGAACCCCGAATGCACACTTTGCGGGCTTTAGTTTTAGGTTGTACTTCCACAGTCTGTCCAAGAATTTCCTCAAGTCTGCTATGTGGTATTAATGATGACGTCATCCACATATACCTCGATTTATTTTGTGTATCATGTCATGAAAAACAGTAGTCATGGCTGATGCATGGCTAGAATTCATGATATTAAGCATTATATACCTTAAATTTTGTGTGCTTTTGTGATAAAAATACACGTTATATGTGCATAATGGAGTCTATTTCATGTGTAGGTGAATTGGATATGGAAGCCGAGCTAAATGGACGCATAAACGTAGAAAATACGCTCACGAGTAAAAAATGAAAGACCTGGGCTATAGTGGGGCGTTTTGTCCTTAAAGCTAGGGCAAGCCTGGCTATAGTGGGGCGTTAAAGCCACAAATCCAGGCCAAGCCCAGCTATAGTGGGGCGTTAGAGCCCAAACTCCAGGCCTACCCTGGCGATAAGGGGTGTTTGGGGCTTAACGCCTGGGTGTCTAGTCCAGTCAACTCCGAGTTTTAATGGTTTTTAAGTGTTTCCTGGTTGAAATAGAATTTGTTACACGTTTAGGGTTTGTCCCAAATTTATAAATAGACCTAAAAACAAAACTTTGAGGGGATTTGGATTGACGGATATTCACGTGAGGGGATTTGACGTGGAGGAACACACACCACACTTGATGGAGGCTTCTACCTAGTTTTTATTCTCTTCTCTTCCTTTAATTTCATAGTTCATTAGTTCTAGAGTTTTGGGTGCTACATGAACGTTGTAGTTTGAATCTTGAATTTTTCTTATTATTTTATCATATTGGTTTATTTATTCAATTTTGCGCTTAATTATTTGATGGCTTGATCACCAATTGAATACTATCTACGAATCTAGGATTGAACTCGGGAGAGGGAATTCAATATTGCATATAAGATTGGGCAGAGCAAGATCTTAACCCTTCAGGGGAGCGGATTTGCGGTTAGGATAGGAATATTCCTAATCGCCTTGCTTGGTTATTATACGGGAATTATTAACGCGTTCTTGCTAATCCTAATTTCATAGGAATATAGGTGTTAGGTTAGCTTGAATAGGCGAGTTGTACTTCGGGAGAAGGCTATGAGCAATACTAACCTCGTCAATCAATAAACCAGATAAATTAATTAGACGATTTAAGTGGAAAACTCAATAGGATTGTTTGCCAACCCATATCTCTAGAATATCGGCTCTTATTGAATTCGTATGTAAAATCTCGCCAATTATTTCGTTAATTTCATAGTTTATCATTCTAGATTAATTTTAGTTAAATATTCATACTTTAGTGTTCGCTTGAATAGATTAATTGTTTGGGTTTACTTTAGTTGATAGTTAATCACAAGTCTCTGTGGGTACGATATCTGGACTTACAATCATATATTACTTGTCGACCACGTATACTTGCGTGTGCGTTTGGACCCAACACGTTTTTGGCGTCGTTGCTGGGGACTTAGAAATTAACTATTCTACTAGATTGAATTTTTACTTTTTTTTATTTAAGTTTTTAATTTTTATTTTACTTTATTTGTATCTTAATTTAATCTTTTATTATCTTTCTTGACATGGCATCTTGGAATGATTATTGGTCGAATAGTGGTTAATCTTATTATGACGATCCTTGTCCATATTGTGGAGGACCACACATGTGGCAATATTTTCCATCTCAATCTAATGTGTGTAGTTTTTGTAATGTGTGTGGTTGTCAAGGTGACCATTGGGATGGTTTTCCTAATTCTTGTTATCCTTCTCAGAGCTTTTATTATAATGTTTCTAATAATGTTAATGAGTTTGATAGGAGCAAGAAAGTGGATGATATGGAGAGCGTGACTAGTATTATGGACTTGATGAGACAAGGAGCGGAGCAATATAACATGATAGCCGAGCAACAAGTGCTTGACGCCTTAGCTATCAAAAGACTGCAGGCTAAAGTGGATGAATTAATGGCCAATTTCCAAGAAGAACCTCAACTCGATGAAGAGAGCGAGTTCCAACTAGAAGATATTTTTGAAGAAGATATAATGAGCCAATATTGGCTAGAGGAATAAGCTCAACTAATAAAATCTCATGAGTTTCTTCGTGATGGTCATTCAAATATGACAGAGCAACTTATTGAAGGAAGAACTGAGCTCAGGCAAGAGATAGACCAATTTGGCTCAGATATCCATGACCTGCAGGCTCAATTGAATAAAAAGCTTGAGGTGTCTGATGCCCTACCATCAATATTTGTGGATACTGGTCAGCTTGTGGAGCGGAAAGAGGAGATCCAAATATTCGACCAAAATTATTAATGATGTCAAGGTTGATGAAGAGTATAAAATAGAGGATGTCAAAAATAATGCAGTTTTTGAGTTGGAGCGTATTGGACCTCATTCTAAACACTTTTCAACATTGTGTTTGGTTGGTGACATGGAATTGATCCAGTCGAGCATATAGAGGAGTCAATGGATGAGGAACAAAGTGTTTATATTCTGAAATTTGTGATGCCAAAGAGACAAAATGACATCCCTCACCTAAGGGCCAAGAAGCGCAAGATGTGATGCCTACTGTTTGGTTCCTTCATTGTTACACCACCACCCCATGAACGTGACAGAAAAATTAATGCAAAATTGGGGAAGCAATTCATATCCTCAAAGTGGAAGGCAAACTGGTGAAGTAGCAGAGTTGTGCCACGACTATAAATAAGGCGCTTGTTGGGAGGCAACACAGCCTGTATATCTTTTCATTATTTTTTTTAGTGTCAGTTTTGTGTTATTTTTATTTTGCAGAGTAGGGGAAGTCTGAGTACCCAAAAGTTGAAGCTGAGAGGCATGTTTGGGCTTAAGTGTGGGGTCATCCCGACTCTAAAGATTGAGAATCATGTCCTGGCTATGCCCGAGGGGGTCTCAGGGAGTATTTCTCACCCTTGTTTTAATGTTTTTCTTTGTGATCATGCATCGAGGACTATGCATAACATAAGTGTGGGGTGGGGAAACTACTTTCTAAGGTATAATTGTATAAAATTATTGTTTTTAGAAAAATCTCGGATTTTTCCCAACGATGGATCTGTTGAACAATTTTCTTGAGGGATAAAATTCGATTTAAGAACACCAAAAAGATGTTTTATTTATTTTGAGTAGTTAGGTAGTATCCCGGTTCTTTTCCAAGGGTTTAACTTGAACCGGGTACTTTAAATTGTTTTTTTTAGAGTATTTAGGAAGAAGCTGAGTAACTTAGAAATACCCCATGACATGTCTGATGCCGGCATATTAGGTTATGACATACATTCTGCTTTCCCTTATATTTGGTTTGACATGTGATGCCTGAG
>ML340102.1:0-24004 GCA_005239505.1 Nicotiana paniculata
GGGTGTAATACCCCAGATTATATTTGCAGCGACCGTTTAGTCTTTCTATAAGACATAGTTGAGAGTGATCAGAAGTCTCAACCTGATTGAGAAGATGAAGAGACACGATCAAAATGTATCTGGGCGGAATAAAGGGCAGATTCAGAGATCTTCAAATTAGTGATCCACACGTTACACAACATTCACGCAATAGTTACAGTTGCTCGTTGTAACGTTACATTAATGTCATAATTAGTCATTAATGCTCAATCACTGAAAAGGGCAGACGTTATATTAGGAAATTCCCTATATAAGGGAGTAAAATATAACCTGTAAAGGNTCTCATTGATTTTTCTTTATTTTAATTACTTACAATAATCAGTCTTGTCTTGGTTATCAGAAACCCGTGTTCATCCTAAAATAGCTTTGGTCAAAGAATCTAATTCTTTGGTTAAACAGGTATCTCTTACAAATTTCATAAATCCTTCAAGGTCCGGAGGAATTTCTGTTGGTTGTGGCGGAAAAGAAGCTTGGTCATCACCACTTCCCGGCGAAGCAGCATCCTCCGCAAGTTCAGCTAGCAATTGTTCGTAAGCTTCGTCTACCTTTGATTGTGATTCAGCAAGTCCAAAATTTCTTCTTTTCGAACGGATCCAATCTCTGAGAAGTATAGATTTTTCCAAGCTCTCCCCCATAGACGCTCTATAATCACCAAGTTGAAGTCTTGCTTGACTAAAAGCGCTATCAGATGCCACTGTTAAAGCTTGAATAGTTAAAATGTCTCAGGCATCCTTGAAAGAGTCGGAAATTATTTTTCTTTGTCCTTCCACCATTCCAAAATATTAAAGGAGCCGTCGGGATTCACTTTCTTAATTCCCTGGGAAAAATAAACTTCAAGTTCATTTAGTTGTGAAAAATCACTAGTAGTAGAACCTTGAGAACCCCTGAACCCCACCCAAGCACTAAGTGATCTTACTCCCGCAGTTCTTTTAGATTATTGAGAATCAGAAGAAGAAGGATTTGGAACATTTGGTCTAGCATGATCTAATGCAACTTGATAAGCATTATAAATAGTCTTAGCATTTATTTTAATTGAGTCTATTGCGTCCAGAAGTTTAGATAACTCCTCATCTTCAAGTGCTAAACCATTATAAACAGTTTCATACCAAGATTGAGGACCTCTTAATTTTATAGTAGGATTTAACAAGGTAGCAACACCATAAATAGGGGGAATAGGGAAAAAATATTTTTTAAACTTTTTTCTCACAGAATCAATAGCAAGTTTATAAATTTCCCCACCCTCTAAAAAATGATCAAACAAATTTGTAAGTTCTGCAATATAAACTAAACAGTTAGAGATAGTAGGATAATATTGCCTAGAAAATTCATTTGTAGCAATATGAAATTTTTCTGAAAAATCTACAAGCATTTTAACATTATCCCAATCCGTATTTGTAAGGTGCTCATCATCATCACTTACATGAGAATTAAACGTTGAGTTTATGGGGTTTCTATATTCATATGCAACAACTAACCTTTAATACATGCAATTCCATCTAGTTGGACAAGGTTTGGGAACCTTTCTTTTTCTTAAGCCAAATTAATCGCATCTTTTAAAGTATTCTCTAAGTATACTTCTACGGTTTAAATAAAAAATCCAGTTAAGAGCCATTTTAACTTTTTTAATTTCAACATTTAAAATTCTCATACCATCACCCACAATTAAATGGTAAATATGACAAATACATCTAACATGAAAAATATTACTAAATGCAGGACTTAGTGTAGTGGTAAGCAAGGCTACACCATTTGTGTTACTAGTAGCATTATCCATTGAAACTGACATTATTTTATCACTAATGCAAAAATATCTACAAATATTCGTAATTATGCTAGAAATAAACTGCCGACGTGAATTAATTATTCTATAAGCAATAATGCATTTTTACATTATCCAATCCTCATCAATCCAATGACTGGTAACAGTAAGGTAATCACAGTCATTACCACTTCTACCAATATCAGTTGTAATAGCAACACGATAATTTATATGAGTAAATAAATAGCGCAAATATTGTTTATATTTATAAATATCTCTCTTTATGGTTGTGCGAGGAAAACCTTTATAAGTAGGATTAAAAACTTTTCCAATATAATGCACAAAGTGAGGGTTAGAAGGAAGACAATAGGCTAAGCACATAACAGTAACCATTTTTGCCAATTCTTCCCGATATTTTTTTGGATCATAATACAAAATATCACCGGTAATAGTGTTAATTCCCGGTTGAAATTGATTTGACCCGGTACTAGGGTCAGCCTGACTAGGTACATTTGTCCCCTCGTCCAAAGCTTTCATACGAAGATATCTAACTTTATCTTGAGGGTGTATCACTATGTGTCTAGACAAACTTCCCGTCCCCCCCCCCCTCCCCCGACCTCCAATATATTTAAAAGCTAACTCTTTGCCACAGTTTTATACTTAACCTTATTTTGTTCTCTTAATTGAGTAAAAAATGGCCAAACAACAGATGTTTCTTTCCGTTTAGAACGTTGTCTAGAAAAATTAGGGGTAGTAACAGGAGGTTCAGACAGGGCATCATTTGGATTATTATTAGTTGGGTTAACTTCATGAGCAGGACTAGTGGGTGTATCGTCATCCGGTTGCGTTTCATAAAAATCTATTTCTTCATTATCATTTCATCAATAGTTTGATTACTATAAAGAGCATTCATATATTCATGGTCTAATTATTCACATGTGCAATATTATGGCAAAATTGACTCTCGGTAAATTATAATAAACTAGTATCGCTATCAAGAATAGCAGGTATAGGACGAGTATGGGGTTTGGGTCGGGGAGCCGGGGGAAGTGGAGGAGGAATAGATTGGCCACTAGATTCACCACTCTTTGTTTTTTCCTTATTTTTACTAAAAAAAAATTAAGGAATAAGCCATCTTAGTTAATCAAGCAATACAAAGTAAATAAAACAAATAAAACTATAATATTAAAGCTTAAGAGTTGGAACGAGTTTACCGAATTGACGAACAACTTGTTAAAAATTAATTATCGTTGAAGACTTGAAGACTTCAATTCACCAACTTCATAATTTTTCATAAATTGTCACAATAAAGTAAGCAACTATAGAAGAAAATTAGAGAGAGGTTGATGATTTTGTGAGAAAAATGAAAGAATAAGGAGGTATTTATAGTTGAAAATAGGGGGGAAAATATAATTATAAAAAGTTTGGGAATAAAATAAAATTGGGGAGGTTAAATGGCTATTTTGTAAATAGCCAACGACTATTTTGGCAGACCAAACGGCTAGTTTTTAAATGCCCAAACGGGCAGAATTTTTTTAAAAAAATTTATGGTCGTTGGGACTGTTTAGGCCCACTAGGACCGGTCTCAAACAGTCCCGGTCTCGCCGGGCTTAACTTAAGGACCGGCCAAGAAGACCCCCCCCCACCCCTCCGGGTCCTGGTTATAAATGGTCCAGGCCCATTCAGGCCCAGAGCCCCCATGGGCCGCGGTCCCGAGCCTGGACCGGCCCACTTGTCAGCCTTAAATAGAAAACACTCATTTGTTTAAAAACAAAAATTTATTTACAAAACAATTATATATATGAAAATCGCAAACACAAGTTAATAATCCAGTGGTGGCAAGGGAGCCAATTCTCAATGAAAATGGTGAACAACTAATCCCCCTCTCTCCAGAAGATCTACAAAGAATTTATTCCCCTTGGAGGTTCTCAACAATCATAAAACTTCAAGGTATAAGGATCCCACACCAATTACTAATTGTGTTTAAAAATAAGCTTTTTGAAACCTCTCCAATATCATCATGCAACCTTCAAATGCTTCCACTCTAATCCTACCTAAACCACCCGATATTACTAACAATTC
Organism: Nicotiana paniculata; assembly: GCA_005239505.1. Classification (NCBI taxonomy): domain Eukaryota; kingdom Viridiplantae; phylum Streptophyta; class Magnoliopsida; order Solanales; family Solanaceae; genus Nicotiana; species Nicotiana paniculata. The sequence goes on from ML340102.1 coordinate 3,881, forward strand.
CCTACAATCCACAATTGATCCTCCCCTTCCAGTATCAAGTTTTAAAGAAAAATTATTAGATGGAATACATGACGGTCAGATTAGCATGGTCATTGATGAAATAACACAAACACAAGTTAATTATCCAGTGGTGGCAGGGGAGCCAATTCTCAATGAAAATGGTGAACAACTAATCCACCTCTCTCCAGAAGATCTACAAAGAATTTATCCCCTTGGAGGTTCTCAACAATCATAAAACTTCAAGGTATAAGGATCCCATACTAATTACTCAAAATGAAGATTCAAGATCTATGAAAATTAAAAGAAAATTTTCCATTGATTGATCTAGGGTCGGATTATTTTATTACAAAATTCAATACTGAGGAAAGTATGATCAAAGTCCTCCACAATGGTCCTTGGTCCATCCTTGGCCACTTCCTATCCGTCTAGAGATGGGTTCCCAATTTTATTGCTTCAAAGACAAAAATAACACGAGCTACTATTTGGATATGTTTACCACAATTGCCAACGGAATTTTATGATGGAATAATATTAGAAAAAGTTGGAAATAGAATTGGTAAACTATTGAAAATCGATGCATGCACATCATCAACACTAAGGGTACGGTATGCTATATTGTGTATTAAAATGCCCTTGGAAGTTCCAGTTATACCCCCAATCTTCATTGGCCAACACAAGCAAGAAATACTATATGAAGTGGACAACTTTTTACGCAAAAATTATGGCAGATTAGGGCATTCAATAGCCATATGTATGTACACAAAGTCAAGGAGCAATACAACCAATTCAGAAGGAGACTACTCTAGTAACCAACCCAAGAGGATGGCAATCTCAAAAGACAAATTGCACACTAACTCTCAGTTGTCCAAGGAAGATGCATGGCAAACATTAACATTCCCCAAAAAGAAGAGATCCAATCAAAAGTTAAAGGAGCCATACCCTATGCCTGGTAAGGCTACTGATCCAATCATATCCAATACAGGTAATTCTAAAACCTCCCTTAACAATGTGCATGTAGTCAGGCAAAAAATTGTTAATATTTTTAACACTAATGCTACTGCCCAATCTAAAAATCATGGTAAAATTAAATTACCTCAAAAAAATATCTTCACAGAAAACCTTTTTGAATCTTTGGTCTCTCCGCCCAATCTCCATAATGTAAACAATATTAACCTAGAAAGTAACGACCTAAATTGCATGGCTATTGACGTGGAAGCCACCCATCAGCAAGAGGTCCATTTGGAAGGCCCTAAACTTAACCAATTAAAATGCATGCATGATAATGATGCTACTACTACTTCTAATAATAACCTAATAGAAGCTAATAGCAAACATATATCTCACTCAAATATCGATCAATGTTCCACTAATAGCAAATCCCCCTCTAAAGTCGAACTAAACTCTACATGGATAAAAAAATAACCTTCTAGGAAATGAACAAGTGGCCAACCAAAACATAGCCACTCACCAGATGTCCATCGATACTAACCACATGACAAAACAAAATACACTCCAAATCTTCTTAATGCTACTTCTCCAAGCAACTTCAACACCCTGCCAAAAGATATAATCATTAAATACAACTCTAGTCCATCTCCCTCAACCCTAGATACTATTTCTCACTCCCATAATATAAGATCATCTACTCCTCCAAACAATGCCAAGAATACCAACAACTCAGAGAAGGAGATATCGCCTTGTGCAAATCTTGAGTCATCAAAGAGCCATAAACATGTCGAATCCACCACTACCACAAAACACACTACCAAACAACAACCAAACATTCTTCATTCAATCACCTCTACCTCAGGACCACCAAGCACTATCATGGGTAGAACAACCACTCATGGGTCATGCCATAACATTCAGTATGGTACTGAACGGCCAGGAGACAATCATAATACTTCAAAACTTCCACTTCCTAGCACAACTTGTATCAGAAGTAATGCATATGGCGATGAACAACTATCTCAACCATGTGTGGGTGAAAAACATCCTCCATCCCCTAGAACCATCAATGAATTTGAGTCAAGCTCAGGAAATGAGGAGCCAATAGAGTCTTCCAAATCACTTCAACCCAATTCAATCCCGGCAAGTGCCAGTCGACCTGCCTTTCTTCCCTCTAGGGGAGATAACGAACATGAACCCCATCTTCATTCCTTGGTCAGTCCCCAACGACAATGTGACACCTCAGAACAACCCCAACATGCATGCAACACCCCTGGAAAACCTAGCACACCCATAACACCCTCCTGTCCCACCACACAACCCACAAGACATCCCACAAGCACAAGCACCACCACAAGAACCAGAAGACAACCATATGGAGGAGGAAGGAGAAATAAACCTACTGAGCTCAGGACCAGTCCTAGAGTTTTCAAGACTCAACGAAGTAAAGTTTTACCTATTCAAGGACCAAAGGGAGAAGAGATATGTACTGAGTTGTCCACCAACACTTTACAAATATTCAATAGATGTGAGGCCTCCCCAAGATCCAACAGTAGGAAACCACGCCATGATACTAGTTTCATCGTTGAGGAGAAACCCACTGCCCTGTGCCCAGAGGGAGAATGGGCCAACAAACAACCTAGAATCCATGTTTAGGCCTACCAATGTCATTATATGGAACATACCTGGGGGAAATAATGAAAACTTCAGAGTTAATTTTCGGGAAATGTTAGATACCCACCGACCTTGCATGGTTACACTACTTGAAACAAGAATGGAAAGTCACATGTCTCTCCTCGGTGATTTTGATTTTTCTCAAATGATTGAAGTCCCTACTGAAGGTCAATCTGGTGGCATAGTTATTTTATGGGATGCTAGTGTGGTCAAGGTACATGATTTGGTTGGAAACAATCAAGAGATTCATGCCACAATTGAGGTACTTACTTCACAAATTACTTGGCTTTTTTATTCTATTTATGCTAGTACTAAACTGTCTAAACGTAGGGAAATGTGGAGTAATATAGAAAATATTAGCAATAATTTTAAAGGCCATTGGCTTCTTGGGGGGGATTTTAATGATATCCTCACCTCAAATGACAAATTTGGGGGTAATCCTATCAACCGTAAACGTAGTAACTCTATATGGAATAGTATCAATCGTTGTAATCTAATAGATTTAGGTTACAAGGGATGTAAATATACTTGGTCAAACCATAGAAAGAAATCAAAGGGCTTAATTATGGAACGACTTGATAGAATTTTTTTGAATAAAGACTGGCTATCCTTATTCCCTAAGGTTGTAGTTATCCACTTGCCTAAGACACACTCGGATCATAATCCACTATTAATCAATCTTACATCTATAAATATTAATCATAGTGATAAACCTTTTCGTCTAGAAATTTGGTGTAGGCACCCGAACTTCATAAACATAGTTAAACGTTGTTGGACAAATACTAACCTAATGAATGCACAAAATCGTTTTAAGGAGGAGGTTATCTAATGAAAAATACCACATTTGGTGACATCTTCAAAAGAAAGAATTTTTTTTAGCTGGACTGAATGGGATACAATGCTCTCCTCAATACCAATATAGTAACTTCTTACAAAATCTGGAATCAAACCTCCAATTCGAATGTAACAATATTCTCCAAATGGAACATGATTTTTGGAAATTAAGATCTAGAATTAACTGGCTAAATGAAGGAGACGCCAACACTAAGTACTACCACATCATGGCATCTGTTGATACCCGAGTTTTCCCTATAATATTTTTTAAATGCATATATACCTTAAAAATGATGCATTAACATTAATTGATATTTTCTATAATTTCTACATTTTTAAATTAATTTATCCCAGTATTTTATTTATATAAATAATTAAAATTGCATCACAAACGACTTTATAGCATTTCATGATTTAATTCTTCTATTTATAATCATATTAAGTTCAAATTATTTCACAAATGGCCAGATTTACACCTTTTGGTTACAATTGCAATAACTTTGCAATTAATTATTTTTGCTCAAATACTTGGGTATTTAATAAATGGCCCCTTTTGTTTTCAGACTTAACCCTTCAAACCAGCCCAAAACCCCTTTTAAAATTAGCCCAAACCCTTAAGCCCAAATACACACCTTCCTGACCCAATACCCCCATTCAATCATGACCGTTGATCATCCAGATCAACGGTCCATATTCCCCCTTCCATAATTAGACCTAGACCTAACCCCCCAAACCCTCTCATTCTCTCCCTCACCCGCCGTCATCACCTCCCTATTCTCTCAACTCTCTCGACCTAACCCTAGTTCTAAACATCGTCACCGGCGTATATCTCATCTCTATGGTTCTCCTATACCCTCTTCGGCCAGTCCTGGCTTCTACACACCATGGCTCTTTGTCTTCTTAGATCCTTGAGAAGATCTCAAGGAACCCAATCGGTTCTAGTTTGAAACTTCGCTTATTAGCCTGTCTCAGGCTATTTTTTGACTGTGAGTAAGAATTTCCTCTTGTTTTGTTACGAATCTATGGTCTCTTGACCTATTCTCTCATATCTACTACTTTTCTGAAAACCCTAGTCCGATACTATCAATCCTTCTCAAATATGTATAGATCTAAGATGAATCAAGCACTATTACATGTTTTTCTTTGAAAATTTCTGGTTTAACTGATTATTCCGACTCTTCCTAAACTAGGGTTCATCCCACGTTGTTTTTCAAAGGCTTCTTTTATGACTCCTAAGTGTTTGATTAATTGTTCTTTCGTCTTCGTGACTGATTTGTGCAAAAATACTTAAACCTTAGTTGATTTTGTGTGATACACTGATCTTTCCAACCTTTGCTTCGATTTTGAGTACTTTCTGTGTTACCAGTCGTATTACTTTGCTATATTTTTTGGACTTAAACATTTTTCCTTGTTTAATCCCGTATTTTTATGGTTTTGCCCTAATTAACCATTGTTAGGGTTTGAACCTGCTCTTTCCGGCTAAGTTCTATGTTTCTGTGAGGTTTTACTTAGTCTAATTTCTATTTATGGAAGTTGAGTAATTCTTTCCGGAAATCAGTGTTATTTTGAAAGTTTTGCTTATTGCTTTACTCCGTTAGATATTCGTATGCATAAATCTTTTTTGTTTCCTTGTTTATGAATTTAATTGACCCTCTATGCCTTAATTGATTGCCCATATAATTTTGTGATTGTACTGATCCTTTATTTGGTATGGTTGGGATTCTTGACTTAATTAAACTCCCATGTTGTTACCGTTTGATCAATTACCCCTAATTAAGGGAGGTCAAATCCGAACCCTTATGTGATTGGATTCTGTGACTCTAGGATTTCCTTAATTGACTGAATGTTGATTCCTTTACCTTATTTGTTCTACTCTTGAATTTCTATATATACACTCTTGTTTTTCTTCTCAACACACGAACAATTAGTTCAGAATACACACACACTCTCAAATTCTCTCTTCTTTCTCTGCTATATGTGCTAACTGTTGGTCTAGCCGACTGAAAGCCAAGGTAGACAGTGGAACTCTACTTGCTTTACATTCTGCACTTTGCTTCCTTAACTTGTATGTCTCTAGTTCAATTCTGAAACTCAACTTTATGTGTTCCTTTATGTAAATCCATGCCTATTCATGCACTAGTTTAATTAGTTATGTATTTAATTGTCTTCATGTTTACTGCTTTACCCAGTATGTTTAAATTTTACCCTCTCCAGTTCAAGTGTTTAATCGAGCATGGCTAGATCTCATTTGTCTTTTTTTCATGTTTGTTCAGTTCCTGTTTACTCCCCTCAACTAGTATGCTCATGTTAGTGTATTAGACTCCTAATGTATTTGATTGATCCTAATTGGTATGGCTAATGCACCCATGTCTTCAACATGACTATTCCCACGCTCTGTATCTATGTTTTAATTGCCTTTTACCATGACTGACTTGTCAAGTCTCTGAATCAGTAGACTCATAGTTGTTCTGTACAATTGTTGTTCCATATTCTCCCCTTAGACCCTATTCATGTGTTTCTGATGTGAAGCTCTCTATGTTCCCAACCCCTTGACCCCTGTTTGTAAAGCTGATTGTTGAATGGTTGTGAGTCTGAGCACTCTGAGTTTGTGTGGTTGTATGTTGAATCTTTGTTCTTTTCAGAATTGATTTCAAAACTGTTTTTCACTCCTGGCATTTTCCTAAAATTGTTTCTAGTCCTGAAAACCTTTTCACTCATAAAAGTGTTATCTCTACACTGTCTTTAACAAGTTCTTTCAAAACTATTCAAGCACTCTCACTTCTACTCTTAGATTCTTAAGTTCTACCCCTCCAGTGTGTATACGGCCTAGGAATCTGTGAGATTCCTCCGAACTCTGGCACACTGGGGCTGGCCTTTTCCACACTGCACATAATCACTTCCTTATTCAAAGGATCTTGGTGTGAGCATTGCCTTGAGGTCCTTAGGGAACTTTGACACACCAGGACACCCTATTGGCTATGAGACTTTGGCATCCTGGACTGTTTTGAAGGCATGATATTTCCAGGTTCACTTTGGGCCTATCTCAGGCTCCCTATAGTATAGCTTATATTTATTTATGTAATTCATTCAATTCTGGTATGTAATAATCATCTTTGTAAATAGATATTGGGGAAATTAGTAAAAGGGTAGGGATTCTTATACGATTTTTGGTGGGGAAATTGGGGAAAAATCATGCTTTTGGTTTATACTATGCTTATTTGCAGTAAAAATCATACTTTTAGACCTATATTATGTTACTTGCATTATAGATCATGTTGTAGGATTGTTGTGTTATTTGCATTAGAAACCTGCCTTAGGATAATTACGTTTACTGGTTTTTCATATTAGAAAGCATGTTATAGCTCAGTACTTCATTATCACAAAATTCTGCTTCTGCATAAGTCACAATCACCTAGAAATCCTGTTGTTAGGCTACTGATGTAATCCTGCCTAATAAAAATGACCATTCTCTATGTGCATTAGAAATCATGTTTTAGAACTGCATTTGCATTTGCTTTAAATCATGTCGCCTAGAAAAATAATTGTCTTGTTTATAAAGATGTTTAAAAAAAACAGCCCCAACGCCTAGACACCACAGGATAAAGTATGCATAAAATCAACTTTTGTATTTCAGCACCTAGACAAGCATGTTTATAGGATGTAGTAAAACTCAAACTGTTTGTTTTCCTTTAGTCAATTTCCAGAATTCTGTTTGCATTTTAGACAACATTGTTTAAAGGGTATTATAGATCCACGCCTAGGCAAGCCTTAGGTAATTAAGGTCCTATAAAACTTAAAAAATTAAGCTCTGTTTATTTGTGAAGCTGCCCAGGTTCAGCAGGTTCTAAAATCAGTAGGCAAACTGATTAGGTTTACGCCACTTCGCCTTAAAACAATACTGCATATTCTCTGCTTGTTATGTTCCCCTAGATATCCTGTTCTAGGACTTTCTAGAATTCTCTGAAATCTGTGTTTGAGACGTGCTAATTATCTGTTTATGTGTGGAGGTAAACATGAGCCTCTTAATTGTTTTCATATTTGACAGTCTTATATGTTGTTTGTTGTCGCTTATATTTTTCCCTTCTTAACACCTTAGGAGAGTCTAGAACTACCTAAAAATATAGGTCCTAAACACCTCCGGGTTTACAAGGATGGGACGGGTAATGCACGCTTAGAGTTTGTTTAATTAAAATCACTTATACAACCACTAAGGGGAAGGTAATCGGGTAGTAAAAGGATATGATGACTTGTACGCTAATGACACATGTAACCCCTCTAGTTGAGCAAGTATTATCGGGCATTGTACAGATGTGATCCTATATGCTAATAACTTAGGACTCCCCTATCTTATTTACATATGTGTGCTCAGACTGCTTACCTTTTAAACTCCTTTTATCTTACTTACATATGTGTGCTTAGACTGCTTATCTGTTAAATGACTAATTTACTAAGTAAGTTTGGCCGAGACCCACCATTGTGGACCTCGAGGGGTGCCTAACACCTTCCCCTCAAGGTAATTTTAAGCCCTTACCTAATCTTTGGTAACGTAGATTGGTTTCATGAATTACTTGCATTAGGTGCCTTAACGCACCCTAAATCCGTTAGATGGTGACTCTTCACTTTACATACCCCTCTCCCAAAAGGAAGGGAGTTGTCCCAACTGAATGTCGAAACCCGATTCCGCGAGGATAAAAGGGGGCACGACAGCATCTAATCGTAAACGTCGTAATGCCATTACCTACTTTACTAAGGAGGATGGAGATTGGATATCCGAACCTAGTCTAATTCTTGAACACACCTTGTATTTCTTTATGAAAACCTTCTCAACAACCAATCTTTATTCCCCTAAAATTAACCCTTCTGTTGAACCTTCTAGTACAAGAAACATTAACCTTAGTAGTCTGGATAAACCACTCATAAATATAGAAATCTCTAAGGTCCTTTTTTCCCTTAAACCCTTTAAAGCCCCAGGTCTGGATGGCTTACACCCTTTATTTTACCAAAATATTGGCCCATAATAGAAAATTCCTTTACTAATTATTGTCATAGTGTTTTTAATACCCAAACTTTGCCTAGTGGAATTAATGAAACATTCATCTGCCTCGTTCCTAAATTCCCTAATGCTAATAACCTTAAAAAAATTAGACCCATTGGACTTTGTAACACTGCTTACAAAGTTATCATTAAGATCATTGCTAATAGGATAAAGCCCTTCCTACCTAACCTAATTATCCCTATGCAATCTAGTTTTATTAAAAATAGAAGATCTAGTGATAATGCAATCATAATCCAAGAGATTATGCATAATCTTAGTCGATCCAAAAAAGCTAACTTTGACATGATCATTAAATTGGACTTAGAGAAAGCTTTTGATAGGCTAGAATGGTCCTTTGTCTATAAAACTCTCAAGTATTTCAATTTCCCACTAAAGTTAACTTAGCTTATTATGCACTGCATAACCACAAGCTCAATGGGAATTCTAGTAAATGGGATAAGAACTAAGTTCTTCCAACCTAGTAGGGGTATCCTCCAAGGATACCCCCTCTCTCCTTACATGCATTGAGCTATTATTTAGACTTATCAATCACCAAGTCGATATTCTGAACTGGGACCCTATTAACATCAGCCAAAAGGGGCCCTCCCTCTCCCACATTCTCTTTGCGGATGATATAACCCTAATGGGGAAGGCTAACAAAAAGACTAGTCAGTGCATCAAACATTGCATGGACTTCTTTTGCGTGGAGTCAGGTCTAGCGATTAATAAGACTAAATCTAGAATAATTATCTCTAAAAATTGCCCTAAGGACCAATCTATCCATCTATCATCCATATTTGGCATTAAATCTACCAACGAATTTGGAAAATACCTTGGTTTTCCAATTCTTAACCACAAGCCAAAGGCAAAAGGTTTTCAGTTTATAATAGATAATCTTCACTCAAAACTATCTCATTAGAAATGTCCTTTTCTCAATATGGCAGGTAGAACCGCTTTAGCCTCCAGCACTTTAAGTGCAATCCCTTCTTACTCAATGCAATATACTCTCCTCCCCACCAAAACTACTAAAACAATCGACAAAATTCAAAGGTATTTTCTATGGGGATCCTCCAATAATGCTAAAAAACTCCACCTAATAAGTGGGAACACTAATACTAGAGAAAATAAAGATGGAGGGCTAGGTCTTCGACAAGCAAAAACAAAAAATTTGGTTAACCTAGCAAGCCTAGCTTGGGGATTATTACAAAACCCTAATGCTCCTTGGTGTCAGCTCATCAGGGCCAAATATGCTAGATCAAAATCACCCCTCAATACTTCTTTCATTTGGAAGTCCATCATTAAGGGTTGGCATGTTTGTTCTAAAGGCATTCTTTGGCATCCTTCTATTGATACAAAGTTGAATATTTGGTGCAATCACTGGATTTATAACTCCATCCCTCTAAGATCTACCATAGAAGGACCACTTGGCAAAAATGACATGAACCTATCTATAACTAATCTTGTTAAAAATAATGACTGGATCTAGATGCTATTTCTTTTGAACTACCCACGGAGGTGATCAAGAACATTAAACCCACCCACTCCTTGCAAGGAATCCAAACTAGATAAAGTAAGCTGGATGTTTTATTCTAATAGTTTTTTTTCTACAAAATCTTGCTATAATCTGTTTGCAACTCCCAACCTTACTTCTAAATGCTTCAAGTGGATTTGGGACCTTCGATGCCTCAACAAAATTAAATTTCTTCTATGGAAATGCTTGCATAACCGTATACCGTGTAGATCATATCTGGATCAAATAGGTATGAACATAGATGCCACTTGCACATGTTGTAGAATGGGAATAGAAAACATCTACCACATATTTTTAGATTTCTCTATAGCGCGCCATTATTGGGAAAACATTGGAGTCACCTACCAAGGCTTGATAGACGATGAAAATTGGCTTGAAAAATTGAAAGATAACTTCATCCGCCAAAATACTAATGTCATTCGTTGGGAAACCCTATTTCCGTACTCCATATGGGATTTATGGAATAACAGGAACCAAAACAACATAAACAACCTCAATTGAAATCCAGATGCCAGTAAAACCATTCATCATGCATGGTAATTTGTCTTCTTCACTGAAAAAAATCCACTCAGTAATAAAACAGTCACTATAGAGGTCAGGTGGCAGAAACCTCCAAGGAACTGGATTAAACTAAACTGTGGTGGTTCTTCTCCAGTAGAAACAATGTAGCAGGTATTGGTGGAGCATTCTGTAATTGCAATGGATAATGGATCGTGGGGTTCCACAAAACAATCTATGCTATCTCCTCCACACATGCGGAATTGATGGCTCTACTGGAGGGATTAAAAATTGCCAAAGATATGAATTTCGTAACGCTGGAAATTGAAACAGATTGCACATATATTATTAAGCTTATATATGAAAATAATCATAACTCTCTAACATTGTTGTTGAATGTAGATGGTTAATGCACCAGCTGAAGCTCTCAATCCCGAAGCATAATTTCAGCGAAGGCAATAGAGTGGCACACTAGATGGCTAAGGAAGCAGCCAAGTACCCTACAACTACCAAGTGTTTTTTCCATGCTCGTCCACCCCTTTTGGTTGAACAAGAAGTGTTAAGAGACAAGCTGAAAATTTGTAATAGTTTCAAAGACATTCCTACTAATGTTTGTAATTTTTCAGTAAGCATGGGCAATAGTAATGCCCTAAAAACTACTTCAAGGGTTTTGTAATGTGTTACTAAATAATATAAATCTATCATTTACGTTCAAGAAAAAAAATATATATATATATACACACACATTCTTTTTTCTAGAAAATGTGTTGAAGAAAATCCTAACAAGTCATTCCGGATAAGGAATTTAAAGTATATTTTTGTCACGACCCGAATTCCCACCGTCGGGACCGTGATGGCGCTTAACGCTGCACTTGCTAGGCAAGCCAACATTAGAGATTTAAAACATAAAAACATTTAAAATTTTATGGAGATCCACTACAATTCAACACATGATACCAAAATAAGGAGCGAAATTGTAGAATAATACTGCGCAAATGATACTGATATGTCTGATTACCCATAATCTAGAGTCACAACTCACGGACTAATATGAATTTACTACAAGTATTTGGCTTAAAGAAAAATGTGCAATTGTTTATGAACTAAAGGAAACAGTAAATGAGCATATAGGAGGGGACTCCAGGAATCTCCGGATATCGGCAGATCTACCTCGGATCTCTTGCACAGAAGTCAGCTACGAACTCAGAATCAGCTCGGACCGATACCAGAATCTGCACAAAAATTGCAGAGTGAAGTATCAGTACAACCGACCCCATGTACTGGTAAGTGTCGAGCCTAACCTCGGCGAAGTAGTGACGAGGTTAGGGCAAGACACCCACATATAACCTGAACAGTATAATCATGCTAGTGGCAACAACAGTAATAAAAGAAATAAAGCAGAAAATAATGGGAATGGGACATGCAGTGGGGGATTACAATATCAGGAGTGAAAAACAATGATAAGATAGAATTAACCATAAATCCTTAAACGAATTAGACAATTAAAACAGCAAAGGAAAACTGCACGGCATCACCCTTTGTGCTTTTACTCTCAGCTTCACCCAATAAATAAATAGAACGACACGGCATCACCCTTCGTGCATTAAACCTCTCATAATATAGCAGGACATTACCCTTCGTGATTTATCACTCACAAAGCATGGAACAACATCACCCTTCGTGCATTAACACTCACAAAACATGGCACGACATCACCCTTCGTGCTTTACACTCTTCCTCACGAGATAAATAATGCATGCACGACATCACCCTTCGTGCTTTACACTCCACCTCACAAATAACAGAATCAATAACAACGGATAGATAGAAGTATCACAAAGAAACCAGTATTTCATCAATGTTTAATATCACAATATAAATCTCAACCTTGAACCAATATTCAAGAGCTACCAAATCTTGGTAAAATCATATATAAGTCACCCAACATTTCAAATAACAACGCTAAGCATGGATAATAGGATTAATGACTACAAAATTTACAGAAATAGAATTTCACTCGCACGCTATGACTCGACAACAACGCATAGGTGCTCGTCACCTCACCTATACATCGTATTCAACAACCAAACACGTAGCAAATAAACACATAATACCTATTCCCTCAAGCCAAAGTTAGACACGACACTTACCTCGCTCCAAATATCACTTAACGCTCAATCACATCCTTGCCTTTCCAATTAGCCTCCGAGCCCACAATATCTAGAAAATTTCCAACTAAATGATTCAAAAAAAGCCTTAGGGATCATCCACGATCTACGGTTCAATTTAGTTCATATTTGAAAAAGTCAACAAAAGTCAACAAAAGGGCCCGCTTGGTCCCAACTCGAAATTCGGACCAAACCGGATTACCCATTCACCCCCGAGCCCGGATATACAATTGGTTTTGGAATCCAACCTCAATTTGAGGTCTAAATCCCCAAATTTACAAAACCCTAGTTTTCTACCCAAAATCCCCAATTCCACCATAAAAATCCTAGATTCTAGGTTGAAATCTTGTTAAAAGAAGTGAAAAATTGAAAGAAAAGAGTTAAGTTCACTTACCTATGATTTGGGAAAGAATTGATCTTTGGAAAATTGCCCCTTGAGGTTTAGGTTTTGAAAATTTGAAGAATGAATGAAAAATCTCGTCTAAGTCCCTTTTACACAGCTGCAGATGTCGCATTTGCGACCTGAGCTTCGCAATTGTGAAGCTCGCAAATGCGAGGAAGGTATCGCAAATATTAACCTGTCGCATTTTTGCTTTTGTGGAAAATGCGAACACTTTGATCGCAAATGCAGAACAGTGATCGCAATTACGACCACCTTCTTCGCAAATGCGAAGAAGCCTTCCCCAGACCAACTTCGAAAATGCGAAGATTTTCTCGCAAATGCGAGGATTGCCTGGCCCAGATACTCTTCGCAATTGCGATGAGTGGCTCGCTAATCTAAACCTGCAGGGTCCGCAATTGCGATGCCTGATCTCGCAAATGCGAGATCAGAGGCCTGCAACCAATTCAGCTACACCAACAAAATTTCTAAGTTCCAAAACACCCCGTAGCCTATCCGAAACTCACCCGAGCCCTCGGGACTCCAAACTAAACATGCACACAAGTATAAAAATATCATACGAACTTGCCCGTGCAATCAAATCATCAAATAACACCTAGAACTATGGATTTAGCACCAAAACCCATGAATTTCTCAAGAACATTTCAAAATTACTATTTTCTCAACCAGGCGTCCTAATCACGTCAAATCAGTTTTGTTTTTCACCAAATTTTACATATAAGGTATAAATATCATAACGGACTTGTACCGGGCTCCGGAACCAAAATATGGGCCAGATATTAACCATTTTCTTAATTTCAGTCTTCTAATTTAAATAAAAAATTCATTTCTCAAGCTAGGGACCTCAAAATTCGATTTTGGGCATACGCCCAGGTCCCATATTTTATCACGGACCCACAGAGACCATCGGAACACGGGCTTGAGTCCGTTTACTCAAAACATTGACCAAGTCAACTAAATATCACTTTTAAATTCTAAAATTTATTATTTCTTAAATTTTCCACATAAAGGCTTTTCGGAATTACGCCCCAACAGCGCACGCAAATTGAGGTGGGTAAAAATGAGATCTCTAAGGCTAACGAGCGCACTAATAGAGTCTTAAACCACAAGATGACCCTTTGGGTCATCACAATTTTAGGTTAAGTTGAAGTATTGACCTAAATAGTCGCGCTTAAACTAAAAATAGCCAACATATATATAGTATATGTATATAATCGTGTTTTCACTGATAAAATTTATGAAGCGGATGTAGAAGTGACGATTGACTCTCAAGTCATCCCTAAGAAAGGAAGTTTCAAACACCTTAGTTCACTAATTCAAGCTAACGGGGAGATTGAAGAGGATGTCACACATCGTATTGGAGAGGGGTGGATGAAATAGAGGCTCGCATGCGGCCTTTTATGTGACAAGAGAGTGCCGCCTAGGCTTAAAGGTAAGTTATATAAAATGGTGGTTAGGCTGACTATGTTGTATGAAGTAGATTGTTGGCCAGTTAGGAACTCTCATATCTAGAAGATGAAAGTAGCAGAGATGAGGATGCAAAGATAAACTTGTAGGCATACCAAGAGAGATAAAATTAGGATTGAAGTTATTCAGGACAGGGTTGAAGTGGTCCCCGTGGAGGACATGATGCGACAAGTGAGGTTAAGATGGTACGGGCATGTGAAGAGGAGGGACGTTGATGCCACCATAAGGAGATATGAGAGATCGACCTTGGCAGGCCTAAGGAGAGGTAAAGGTAGGCCTAAGAAGTATTGAGGCGAGGTGATTAGGCAGGACATGGAGAACTTTAGCTTACTAAGGAAATGAACTTTGATAGGAACGTGTACAGGTCGAGAATTATGATAGAAGGTTAGTAGGTAGTTGATGGTATCTCTTTGTCATTCCAATTGCATTAGTATTAGCCTTGTATTTTCTTGTTCGTAAAGTTATATGACTATATGGTATTTATTTCGCATAAGTTATCTTATTACATTACTGTTTTTACTACTTGTTTCTACTGCTTCTTTTTATTTTTTCTTGAGCCGAGGGCCTTCGGAGACAACCTCTCTACCTCCATTAGAGGTCATTGGAAGTTCGGGTGATTCCTCTAGTTGGAATTATAAGTATTTCCATATTGTGCATTTTGGTTCATTAGACCTCTACCCTGCTGGCCCACATAATAAATAAATAATGGATTCACCGGACATTGGTCACTCATGTGACCATTTCCACAAATTTCACAACATATAGCAATCCCTTGCACCTAATGCATCTGATGCCCTTGACCCATTGTCATTTTAGCCACTTGGTTGGTGAGTTTAGAAATATTTGCTCGCATGGCTGACATCTCATCCAGCTCGAGTGTACCTGCTTATTTTTGTCTTAATAGTCTTCTTGGTTCACCCTCACCATGCCAGTTATGATCTTTTGCAGTGAAATTATTCAGTAGAGTCTGAATCTCACTGTATGACTTTGCATGCAACTACCTCCACAAGCTGAGTCTAGACTCAGTTTGGAGGTCTCGTCCAACCCATAAACAAAACTATGTTTCAACACTTCATTAATTTGATAGTGGTGCCGACAATCTCTTAGTAGCTTTTTATATCTCTCCCAGCCTTGACGCACAGTCTCACCATCTTTTTGCTAAAACCCCAGAATTTGGCTTCTTAGTGACTTTATTTTCTTTGTGGCAAAGAATTTGATGAGGAATTTTCATGCTAGATCATCCTACGTGTGGATTGAGTTTGTTGGCTCTTTGTTCAACCATTCCCTTGCTTCCCCCAACAGAGAAAAGGGAAACAAAGTCAATCAGACATAGTCATTGGAGACGTTCAGATAGCTGTATGTACCCGATTATACATAATCTTCAAAAAATTCTGTATATTGTTGTGCGAATCTTCATTCGACGAACCAACAAATTGCCATGTGGATTGAATCAGTTGCACCGTGTATTGTTTCAGCTCGAAATGCACAGTTATGTCAGGCGTCACGATCGCCTGACTCATGTTCACGAGACTAGGCCTTGCAGCCTCAATCACCTGTCTCTCATCATTCTCTGTCATATCGATTGGTTGTGGTTGGACTACAATGTCCAACTCTGCAGTTCTTGCTCTTGCTTCCGCCTCCCTTCTAAACTTGTGAAGGAGTTATTGTTCAAACTGTTACTTCTTCTTAGCATTCAATGTGAACACCTGTAGATTCAGAGATAGAAAAAAAAGTTAAATTAAATCTCGAACAAAAATAAAGGCAAAATGGTCTCCTGGCCACTTAAACTTGCACCTGATTGTCAACCCGGTAAAGAAACTTACAACTTTACCATTTGAACACCTCAACTAGTACATATGTGAACTAATAAACACCTTTGATCATTGACTATGTTTATGTGTCAAGAGCACATGTGACATGGACCAAGTGCGTGCAGCTCACATAATTAGCGCGTGAGTAAGGTAATTTTGGATTAAAATTTTTCTAGAATAAAAAAATAATAATAAATGAAAAAGAAAGGCCCGCAGCGTATCCCTTTCTTTACCATCACACCATTTCTCCCTTCTTCATCTACCACTGTACGCCAACCCCCTTCCCCCCTCCCCCCAAATAAAATACATCCATTTTCTTCCTCTTACTTCCAAATCAAACCCAACAATTTTACTGTCACAAGTATCCTTCAATTTTCTCCCAGACTATTCTTCCACTGAAAGTCAAGATTATAGTTGAGAGGGAAATTAAGAATTCAAAACTTGTATGCCAATTTTCGAAATAGGCAAAAACAAAACAAAAATCAATTTTGGGAATTCCAGAAGAAAATCAACGATGGCTTCAAAGTGGGGGAGCATTCTGGTGTAGTTTTGTGATGGTCCCTTTGACTAATTTGTGGTGGTGTGATGGTGCTGGCGAGTTGAGTAGTGTGTTTGGGTGGCATTGGAAAAGAATGGTGGGGTTGGCTCATCTGTAGAAGGCCATGAAGAAGAAAAGTAAAACCATGAAATTAAAATTTGATAAATTTGTTAAAATAAGTGGGACCCACAAATTATACATGTCATGCAACAACTAGTCCTAGAATATGACGTGTTATAATGTCAGAGAATTTGATATACACGATCCATTTGAGAGGTTTATTAGTTCACATATGTATTAGTTGAGGTGTTCAAATGCTGAGTTGTAAGTTTCTTTACCGGATTAGCAATGAGGTACAAGTTTAAGTGATTAGGAGGTCATTTTGTCAAAAATAAATAAAAGCTTATTTTAGACAAGTAGCTAATTTCCAAATCTCTGGCAACAATGTCAAAAACTTTTTGAGTCCAAGTGCATACGCAAGTATACACGGTCAACAATTAATAAAGTGATGAGAAAGTATCGTCTCGCGAGGATTTATGAACAACTATTGTCCAATCTAAACTATTTATAAATTTATTGCTCAAGTGGTTGTGAAGAAGATGATTGCGATTTATACTATTAAAATTTACTAAGATATTACTAAATAAGCAAACAATTCAAAGGTGCAAAATAAACAAACAACACTTAAAATGAATTCAATGAGATGGGAATATTCCGGTGTTATGGGATTAATGTCTCTCCCATTGTGTTCTTCCGGTTAATTTAATAACTTGATTTATCTAATTTGTTGATTAACATGGTTTATTATGCCTGCAAAGTTCTTTCGACGTTTCGCTCGCCTATTCAAGCCAACCTAATACTATATATTTATAGAATCAGAATCAACAAGGATGCATGTGTATTTCTTGTGAAAATAACCAAGTAAGGCAACTCGAATATGTTTATCCTGATCGCGAATTTATTCTCCGATGCTTAGCTTCAAGAACTTACTCTATTAAATCTTATATGCAATCTATATTTCTCACTTTTGAGTTCAACTATAAATTTGTAGATACTATTCTATTATTAGCAATGCAATAGAATAATTAAGTGAAAGATTGAATAAACAAATAAATATGATAACTCAACCAAAATAATCAATCGTCAAACTACAAGTGTCAATAACAGCCATAACCCAAAATAATGAGGTTTTCATCCACTCAAGTTCATAAAAATAATTGAAATATTATTTTTAAACATAAAAATTGTGAATACTAGATGAAAGATGGAAGAATCAATGAATTATGTGCTCCGTTTGTGTTTTTATGCCTTTGTCGCCTTCAAAATTGACCCACCCCTCAACAATCACGTTTAGGGGATATTTATAGGTTAGAATCAAAGTCCTCAAGTCCAAAATCAAGTAAAAAACGTTTAATGCACGGACTAGGAAAGTAACATGCCTCACAGCTTGCGTGGCCTGACTTGTAGTCATGGCTTCGGCATGACCGTTCCTAGTTTTTTTGGTATTTTAGGGCCAAAAACTAAAATTCTCCGATTTTTAAATTTTCGTATGTTATAGCCCATACCATCTGCATAAATCCAGACTACCAGATCCAAATCTCCTAATATTTTGGGGGCCATAAAAATTACCTAATGAAAATAGTCATGGCTTCGACATGAATGTACCCCATTTTTTGGCAGTATAGGGCAAAAAAATAGAATTCAGGCCGATTTCCAAATTTTCATGCGCTATAGTCAACACCATCTGCATGAATCTGGGCTACCGAATCCCAATCGCCTATAATTTTAGGGAGCCATAAAAATGACCTAATGAGCAATAGTCATGGTTTCGGCATGACCGTTACACGTTTTTTTGGAATTTTAGGGCCAAAAAACTGGAATTCGAGTAGCTTTCCAAATTTTCGTGTGCTCCACGCCGTCTGCATAACTCCGGGTTACCAGATCGAATCACCTAAAATTTTATGGGGCCATCCAAACTGAACTAATAAATAATAGTCATAGCTTCTACATGAACGTTCTTCGTGTTTTGGCATTTTAGGGCTAAATAACTTGAATTTAGGTCGATTCAAAATTTTCTTGTGGTATAGTCCACGCCATCTGCATGAATACGGGCTACCGAATCCGATTAACCTAAAATTTTGCGTGGCCATGAAAAATGACTTAATGAACAATAGTCGTGGCTTCGACATGACTATTACTCATTTTTAGTAGTTTTGGGCAAAAAATTAGAATTCGAGCCGATTTCTAAATTTTCTTGTGCTATAGTCCATGCCATCAGCATAAATCCGGGCTACCGGATCCGAATCGCCTAAAATTTTGCAGGGCCATAAAAAATAACCTAATGATCAATAGTAATGGTTTCGGCATGACTGTTCCTCATTTTTTGATATTTTAGGGTCACAACATTGGAATTCGGCTCGGTTTCTAAATTTTTGGTGTGTTATACCATGCCATCTGCATGAATCTGGGCTACCAGATCCGAATTGTCTAAAATAATTTTGGACCATCTAAAATGACCTAATAAACAATATTCATGTCTACGGCATGATCGTTCCTCCTTTGATGGCATTTTAGGGCCAAAAATAGAATTCGGGTCGAACTCAAAATTTCTATTATTGTCCACGATATCTGCAAGAATTCAGGCTATGGATCCGAATCGCTTAAAATTTTGTGGATAAAAAATGACCTAGTGAACAATAGTCATGGCTTCGGCATGACTGTTCCTTTTTTTTGGCATTTTAGAGCCAAAAAACTAGAGTATGAGCCGATTTTCATATTTTCGTGTGCTATAGTCTATGTCATTTTCATGAATCCGGGCCACTGGATTCGAATCACCTAAAATTTTGTGCAACCATTAAAAAAAGGGACCTAATGAACAATAGTTATGGCTTCGGCATGAGTGTTCCTTATTTTTTGGTATTTAAGGGCCAGAAAACTGTATTTCGAGCCGATTTCCAAATTTTCATGCACTATAGTCCTCGCCATCTACATGAATCCGGGCTACCAAATTCTAATCGCCTTAAAATTTGCGACGCCAAAATTGACCTAATGAACAATAGACATGGCTTCGGCATGATCATTCCTCTTTTTTTTGTTTTTTAGGGCTAAAAACTGAAATTTGGGTCGATTTCCAAATTTGCGTGTTCTATAGTCTACGTTGTCACACCTCCTTTTTATACGCCCCAAAGGGGGGTACGGGAGTTTTTCCACTTAAAGTGAC
>ML340103.1:0-107509 GCA_005239505.1 Nicotiana paniculata
ATTGAGACGATTAATTAAGCTATAAGAAGTATCCGAGAAAGAATTCACCAACGGGGGAACCATTACCTTAGACCTTTATTATTATTGTTTACATTATATTGTTAGTTAATTGTTAATTTTATTATTTTGTTAGTGGAATTAGTTAAACAACACAAATTGATATTTAAAAGTCTTGAGAAACTTGATTAAACACCAGTTTTGTATTTAATAAACTCAATTGATACGTTCAATTCTTCGTGGGATCGACTCTGGGCTTAATACCCCAGATTTATATTTGCAACGCCCGTTTAGTCTTTATAGAAGACATAGTTGAGCGTGATCAAATATGCATGATGAATGTGTGTTTAAATACCAGTTATTAGAGATCCTGCCTATAGGATACTGTTGCTCGCCTAGAAATCATGTCTATAGGATCAGACACGAATAATTCTGAGTTTTCTAATAGCTTTCTTTGCCCCATGGCACAAATAACTTAGAGATCATGTCTATAGGTTTGATAATACCTGTAATCTGCAAATTCGATAGTCTAAAACAGTAGCACTGCATGTAGGACGTCTTTAACTGGGATCACATAGAAGCTATGTTTATAGGACTTAACGACTCTAATATGCCTTAATTCTGAAACTGCCTGCTGCCTAATGCAAAATCTACTTGCGTGCATTTGTTGCTTATGTGTGGAGGTTCACTTGAGCCGTTTATCTATCCTATGTATAGTCCTACACATTTTGAATGTGCGCCTAGTTTTATCTTTTGAGCACCCTAAGTAAAGTCTAGAACCACACAAATAGTAGGTCCAAAGCCTCCTGGACCACATGCACGGGATGGGTAGTGCACGCACAGGACACGGTTCAGAATTGAATTATAGAGCTTTAGGTAAATAATTCTAACAGAGTAATTGGATAGCAGGAGAAACCCCTACCCTAAGGAGGTTGCGAAGTATAATTTATGTTGCACGGGGTGATCCCTTAGGCTAAAAAACTTAGGACCCCCCTCATCTATATGTTTATTGGTTGCACCTTGTATCTTGAACTTGGAATAATTAAGTTGTATCATGTAACCTCTAAAGACTTGTATTAATCATTCAATTTCTTCACATATGCAATTTCCTTCACACTTGTTTACATTGTAGTTGAACTTTTAAATTACCTATCTTCCTTCACTTACATTATCACATAAGAAAATCCAATAATCCCATTTTTCGACCAGGACCCACAGTTGTGTACCTCGAAGAGTGCCTAACACCTTCTCTTATAGGTAATCTAAGCCCTTACTCGATGTTCGGTGACATAGATTAATTAAATATAGTTATTTGCAAATAGGTTCCCTAAAGCACCTTAAAAATCGTTAGGTGGAGACTCTCCTCTTTTAATACCCATGTAAAGAGTTGTCACGTGTCGAAACCCTCTTTCGAGAAAAGGGGCATGATAGCATGGAGACTTTGTTAGGGATATACTTAGGCTCTTGCCATAATGAAATTCCGATTATGTGGATTAAAGTATTATTTGATGACATGTACATCCCTTCCTATTTCCTTTATTTTCTTTAACTGCTATGAAATGTATCCCCTCTCTATTTCTTTTATTCGCATAAAAAGCGATGACATGTGCATCCCCTCTCTATTTCCTTTATCTTGTTTCTCTCTCGTCCATATCTTCCCATTTGCTTCATCTAAATACGTTCTTGCACATTTTCATGAGTTAAAATGACTTTTCTCTTTTGTCTTTCCATTTTTTCTTTTCGTTCTCCTGATCATCTTTATCATTTACTATTTTTACGTACTTTTATCATGCAAATATCAGGTAACATGTTACTATTTTTTGCATAAATCATGCTTCCAACATCATACTCCACTCATGCTTATTATCAACATAGCGATGCTTGATGAGTGTATGCGATTTCCTAAGTAACCCTTTTAAACCGAAAAGGCTTATTAGTGGTAGACTAGTCGATCAACGGTGCAGTCGACAGTCTCGTGCCTTTCCCTCTCAAGTTGTACACTTGAGAGTACTAGTCTAGACCTTTCTAGAAACCACACTTCGATTTTAAATGTACATGCATCATGGTAAACCTAGTATGGATTGAGACGTCATTGACACATCAACTAGCTTAGATAAACCTTGTCGAAAGTCCGACAGGATTTCCATAATCCCAAAAGACACTATCATATTATGTGCATTATTTAGGGAAAATGTGCCAGCACGTTGACCATAATTGTGCAAATAGTCAAATTTGGAGGGGGAAAGGGATAAATTTATTTGTTTGCAAAAAATGAAGCATGAAATCCCCAGGTTTGGTATGGTCCAGAATATCCTCCCTCTACTAATTTACTGGTGGAACGACATTGCACCATGTGACAGAAATCACGTGAGGAGAGTACAGGGTAACTTGCCATATTTGTTGAATATTCGACCCAAGAGAGAATTAATTGAGGCAGACATCATGTTCTAGGATGAAAAGAGATTTATTTTCTGATTTGGCAATATAGAAATGACTCCTCTTCTAGGATAAATTAGGGGCTTCGCCAAGTTACTATGGGATAGTCCGGGTCTACTGGTGCCAGAAAATCGCACCCCACGCATTTTCTGAAGATGCTGGGTATTAAGAAGAATGATGAACTGGTGTTCCTGAAGAAATTATCCATCCTCTTTGAATTTATCTATGAGAGGTATGGTCATAGCAAATCATACTACCAAAATCATGAGGAGTTAGCCATTACCTCTTTGGGATGGGTACACCGTCGAGTCTATGTCTTCATAATCTGTTTCTTGGGTTTGTTTATATTTCCAATGTAAGGGGGAGAATTCACACTCGCCTAGCCATGGTCGCCATGACCTTGATAGAGGGTATCGAGGGACAAAAATACACTATTATCCTGATTATCTTAGCTAAGACTTACCATGCTTTGGATTTGTTTAAACATGGGACCGGACATTTTGAGGGTTGTAACCTCCTATTACAAGTTTGGCTGCTACAACATTTTAAGAGGGGATATTCTCGCCAGGAGTTTCTACGTAGGCTGCTGAATGACTTCATAGCCAGTCATCATCCAAAGAAGATGACATTCATTCAAGAAAGGTTTGCAAAGCCTAGAAATGTTGTAGGCTGGGTGCATTTCTTCAATATTCTAACAGACGAGCAAGTGCATCGGATGTTCGAATGGTTTCCTAGTAGCGAGTTCATCATCAAGTCCAAAGGAACCACTCACTTAGTACTGATCGGGCTCTGAGGCATCTACCCTTACGCTCATATAAGAGTAATGAGGCAAGCTGGGACAAAACAAGTCATACCTGAGGTTTCCAACATGGTTCAGTATAAATCATATTTCAAAGGAGATGTAATTCCATTCAAATATTAAGCCCAACACATGTGAAATCAAAAGATCATCGTGGAGGGAGAGCCTACTGAACAAAAAAGATATCACGCCAATCACATGTGCTACTATCTCTCTTGTTTGGAAGATGATGTAATCGGGGAAATCAAACCAGGGGTCAATCTGAAAGATAGGATCATAGATGAGATGGCTGAGGCATAGGTGAAGTACAAGAGGCTACGTAAAAAAAGTGTTTGAATCTGAAGCTAAGCATCTGGAACATCATAAGGTGGATATTGAGGCGATTAGAGAATGGAAGGAGATTGCAAATAGTCGATAGAGAGGTTAGAACATCTAGATCAAGGATTTATGAAGCTAGAGGGGAAGATGAGAAAGCGGCTTTGGGATTGTAAAGGCATGGACTATGACGAAGGAGAAAAGTGACAATGGCTTACTTGCTACTCGACATGCGCGACCTGGGAAATGTGATTGATGGAGTCAAAAGAGACAATCATGGAGAAGGTCCTTCTAGGACCAAATAGACTAGGAGATAATGTTCTTTATTGCTTTCTAGACAAGATTTCGTTAACTTTCAATGTAAAAAGGCTTAGTGCCATTAGTGACTTCATAATTAGGACGAAAATTATTGCATGACCTTACGTGACACTTGCTTAAATAATGCAAACACTCTTTTACTTCGTCTTACTGACTCAGTTACCTTTTGTTTTTCTTTCTTTTGATTACCCCCATTCCCAAAGGTTGGTTCATGCATTCTGGCATCATCAACATACCACACCTGATCCAGAGGTCCTCCACCTAGTGACCCGAAAATCAAAGGCAATGGCAAAGGGGAGATAGATGATCTAAGTGGTAATCGAAAAGACAATGCTACCATGGCAAAGAATGTTGAAACCTTATACGAAAGAAGCACACCAGGACAGAATGAGTTGGTCTTAGGTTTGGAACAAAAATCTTGGAGCTACAAGGTGAGCTTGAGCAGGTCTGAAATCTCGCAAACCTCTCCCTTACTCTAAATGTTACTGACATCAACCATCAAAACACAACCACTCAGAATCAAAAACCATCACAAAATACCTAAGCCCAAAATCCACCACCCATAGCTCCACAAGATCCTCCCACAACACACAAGTATCACAACCCCGCACCCCCTCAAAACATTAACCCTCCACCAGTACAGACCCCTCAACAACATCACCATCACCCGACCCAGTATCCTTAAACCACCACTTATCATACTCCCTAAAACGCACCACAACTTACCCCTGATCCCCCTCAAACCTCTATCAATGATCACCCATAAAACCAAGTCCCAGGAACGCATCGAAGCAACCCAATATATGTGGATACCCTACCATACACCCCAAAACTATCACGTCCCAAAACAAAGGGACGAGACCCGCGCTTAACAGAATGAACCCGGCCAAGAGGATCTGGATTGCCTTTCCTACCCAATGCATTTCCCCGTTATTATAGCGTACATTATTTATATGAAATAACGAAAGGTAATCAAAAGCGTGAGTTCACATCATAAAGTGTATTTTCCTCTTTAACATTTTCAACATTTAATCTTCCCCAAAATATACATACTAAAATACAACATTCACGATATGGGATCGTGATTACGAACGAGTACGACAACTACCCAAAATACATATATACAACCCACATAATGTCTACGGAGCCTCTAAGAGTACAAGCAGTATACATAGACTTGCCGGCAACAAGGCCCCAACAATACCTCAAAAGAAGATGACAGAAACTAAATGAGTCAGTCATGAACTACACACGGCCCCGAGAAGAAGTGGGGCTCACCAAGACTGCTGAAGAGATGGAGGGAAGGCACCACTATCAGCAATCGGAGCTACCTGTTATGGAACCACCTCCATCCATATAAAAGATGTAGCGCCCCCGGCAAAAAGGACGTTAGTACCATTGAATAGTGCTAGTATGTATGAACAAACCTACTCTAGATAGGATAAACATCAACAGTCAACACAAATAGAGGCATCATACAACAATACGCCGATGCAATGAAAAACACAAACAAGAGTTACCACATCCCCCATCCCGGTTTGCCATCTTTTGGTTAATGTTCTTTTAGATTTCATCTTGTTATTATTATTATTGATCCACCATGTCGTTGTCACACGGAGTCCGATCTCTTCCTGATCGGCTAATCCATCCTAGGTGAGGTCCGAATTTCAATCACATTACGTATAA
The DNA here is from genome assembly GCA_005239505.1 of Nicotiana paniculata. NCBI lineage: Eukaryota > Viridiplantae > Streptophyta > Magnoliopsida > Solanales > Solanaceae > Nicotiana > Nicotiana paniculata. The sequence continues at coordinate 5,552 of ML340103.1, forward strand.
CCACCGTGGCTTGTTCTCGCGGAGTTCGATCTCTGCCTGAATCGGCTAGGCTAACACCGTGGATCGTGCACAGCACGCGGAGTCCGATCTATGCCCGATCGGCTAGGCCATCTCAACTGAATCGATGAGGAAAATAATAATCATCATATCACAATATCAAGTCATCCATGTGTACGGCATGGAGTCCGATCCCAGCCAAACTGGATAGGCCTTCTCACCCCTAGGACATTCTCCTGGTACAATTATGGGTGTTTTAGATCACTTACATCATTTTTAACCTTTTTGATCCCCAACACATATTGTTCTTTGATACATGTCTCATATCATTAGAATCTTTTGTTTCATATTTCACAACAATTCATCCTTTAATCCATATTCCATAACAATCCAATCCATTAATTCATGTCTCATATCAATTCAACCTCTTGATTCGTATTTCATATCATTACCATCTCTTTACCCACATTTCATATCATAACAAACTTTTTATTCATAGTTCATACCATTCCAATCTTTCATATTTACCACACACATCATATGCAAGGATCGCACACATAGTAGAAGAAGGAACATAAAGATCACAACTCATATACTCAAGTAGCACAATGATATGGTATTAGCATGGAATGACATAGAAGCAAGAATTTCTCAATTAGGCACATAGAACACATAAATTTCATATATATACACCAAGAGAATCATACCCGGAAAGTGAGCACAATGGGTTTATTCTATGAGGATTAGAGTTAGCCATACATACCTCGAATCGGTATTTTTCCTTAATTTCTATCTCATATCATCGGACCTTCTATCACTTTCAATCTAATTCACAATGCGACACATTTAAACCTAGAATTAGTAATCATGAACACGTCTTGAACTCATTTGGGATTTTTATCAAACACTAGGTGTTCCCTTAGATTGCATGATCCCTTTTCAATGAAGAATTACTCTAATCTACTCTCATTTACTAGATTATGGTAGATTGATACATGCATGCAAGACTCCTAACCCCATCTCCAAGAACTAACCTATGTTTGTTTCATTTCAACTAGAATCTGAGAATTAAAGGTAATGGGGTGGAAGCTTACCTCTTAAGGTAAAAAAATTTGTGTCCTACTTGATTAGTTCCAAGCTTGAGTGATGAAGGAGGATCAATTTGATGAAGTTGGGGACTTTCTCTCTCTAGAACTCACTCTTTCTTCTCTTTATATTATCATATGGTCGTTAAAAATGAGGGGGGAACGTGTTTTATATGGGTCTGGGGTCGGGTTATAAAGATAGAAAAATGGATTGTCCAACATTTCGGACCTGGATTTATCGAGGCTTTATCTACCTAAAACCTGGCCTGGCCTGGCTTTACCCAGGCTTTATCTACCTAAAGCTTGGTCTGGTCTGGCTTTATCCAGGCTTTATCTACCTGAAGCCTAGTCTGCCCTGGCTTTATCAAGGCTTTATCTACCTAAAACCTGGTCTGGTCTGGCTCTACCCGGGCTTTATCTACCTAAATCTTGGTCTAGCTGCGACAAAAAATTTTCAACTCCTCAGCGCATCATTCAATCCCAAAACTCCATAAGTACAATGTATTACCTACATTGACGCCACAAAACATTAAATTACATAGTGAAGGTTTTTTTTTCCCGGGTTCTACATTAGGCCTCTCCATGGACCCCATAATACTTATTTTATGACTTATACACTTATTTACACAACCAAAAGAGTCTGCGATGAATGTCCCAATAACCCTCTTCATGATCATAGAGGTGAGGGAGTGAATGTGATAGAAACTGATGAAGAATGGGATCAGGAGGGATCCATCGGATGTATTTGAGAAGGGGATGCTCCTAAAACATCTCATGTCACCCTCTCGCCGATTATGGTGAAAACCCAGGCACCATTCGAGGTCAAGGTAGCTACGTTGTTCACTATGATGGTAGTTTCAACATCGTCTTATAAGTCTGATGTTGTCCCATTAGATTATATGGCAAAGGAAAGAAGAAAGGGAAAATCCAGGATGGAAAAGACAGGTGTAGTGCAAGGAATGACTAGAACTGGCAGAGTTTACACACCCGAGAATCTTGGAGGAGCAAACAAAGAGACCACATATAAGCCACTTGTCGTAGATTCATGCACGGATGATATTTGGAGGAAGGTAAAGGCAAGGGAATACTCCATTATTGATCACCGGAATAAGACTCCCACCCAGATATCCATCTTATCTCTATTGCAAAACTCATATGCGCACAAGAATGCATTGATGAAGGTATTAAGTGAATCTTATATGCCTACCGGTATCATTAGTGAGGAGATGGCTAATATGGTAGGATAGATACTGGAGAGCCACAAGATTACTTTCCACAAAGATGAGCTACCGTCGGAGGGCTTGAGTCACAACAAAACATTGCACATCACTGTGCAATATGAAGACAAGTTCATTTCCAGGGTTCTGATAGACGAGGTCTAGAGTCTGAAGATACACCCATTGACTACTTTGATAAGATTGGGTATAGGACTGCATGAGATACGGATGGGAAGTATGAACGTGAAGGCGTTTGATGGGTCTCAGAGAGCCACTATCGGAAATCAACCTCGATCTGCAGATGGGCCCGACATGGTTCGATGTGGAATTCTAGTTGCTAGATGTATCTGACACCTATAACTTGTTACTAGAACGACCATGGATACACGCGGATGGGGCAGTCGTTTCTACCCTGCACCAGGCTATGAAGTTCGAGTTGAATCATCAAGAGGTGATTATTCACGGAGATGGAAGTAATCCTATCTACACCAACCATACTGCGATAGCTATTGAGGACAATAGGAAATTGGGAGGTGAAACATTCAACAACTTTGAGCGAGTAAACACAATTGAGAAGGGTCGATGGTTGAGCAATAAAATAGCGAGCATACTGATGTGGTTGGGGTATGAATCAGGAAAGGATCTTGGTCCAAAGCTTCAAGGGATCATGGAACCAATACAACCACAATATCATGGCACAACCTTTGATCTCGGGTATGAATACACTGTGCAAGAATATTAGGATTGGATACCGCTGTGGCGTAACTTTTACTATCCATTGGAACAACCCATACCACTGTTACATCAGATATTCTGCCAGACTGATGTGATTTGGAGATTCGACCTAAAGATTATTTCCCATTGCCCAACATACATGTACTGATTGACAACTGCGCCAAACATGAACTTCAATCCTTTATGGATTGCTTCGCAGGATACCACCATATTTGGATGGACAAAGAGGACGTCGTAAAGACAGCCTTCATCATGCTATGGGGAATATATTGTTACAAAATGATGCCATTTGGTTTGAAGAATGTTGTGGCTACCTACATGAAAGCCATGACTACTCTTTTCCACAATTATGATAGACAAAGAAATATACGTGTATGTAGATGACATCATCATCAAATCTAAGAGGAGTTTGGATCACATTGCACACCTGAGGAAGTTTTTCGATTGGCTTCGAAAGTAAAATCCGAAGCTAAATCCTGAAATGTGCTTTCAGAGTACCTACTGGGAAGTTGCTGGGTTTCATCACCAGTCATCGCAATATTCAGCTAGATCCGTCAAAAATCGAAGTCATTCAGGACTTGCCACTGTCGAAGAACAAGAAGCATGTGATGAGCTTTCTGGGACACCTCAACTACGTCAGCCATTTTTTAGCATAGTCAACGGTAATATGTGAGCCGATCTTCAAAATGCTGAGGAAAGATGATGCGACGAGCTGGACCGGAGAATGTCAAAGGGCTTTTGATAAACCAAGGAGTACTTGTCTAAGCCGCCCGTGTTGGTCCCATTAGAGCCCGGAAGACCTTTATTGTTGTACATATCTATGTAGTATGGAGCTTTTGGTTGCGTCCTGGGGAAACATGATGAAACCGGGAGAAAAGAGCAGGTGATATACTATATAAGTAAAAGTTCACACCTTACGATGACCGGTACTCTTTACTGGAGCGTACATGTTGTGCTTTGACATGGATAGCCCAGAAATTGAGACACCACTTCTGCGCATACACTACATATCTCATATCGAGGATGGATCCACTGAAATACAACTTTCAGAAACCCATGCCTACGGGTAATCTAGCAAAGTGGAAGATATTTCTAAGTGAGTTCAACATCATCTATGTGACTCAGAAGGCGGTTAAGGGGCAAGCTTTGGCAGATAACCTGGCAGGGAACCCCGTAGACAAGGAATACGAACCACTGAAGACGTATTTTCCCTATGAGGAAGTATCGTTTGTATGAGAATATATTGCCGAAACATATTATAGTTGGGGGATGTTTTTTGACGAAGCTGCAAACTTCAGAGGAGTGAGCATAACAGCTATTTTAGTATCAGAAATCGGTCAACACTACCCGGTATCCGCCAAGCTCAGGTTCCCGTACACCAACAATATGACAGAATACGAGGATTGCATCATGGGAGTCAGATTGACCATTGACATGAATATTCAGGAGTTACTGGTAATTGGAGATTCATATTTGCTGGTACACCAATTACTTGGAGAATGGGCTACTAAGAACACTAAAATATTGCCATACTTTAATTGGGTGCAAGATTTGATCAAAAGGTTCACAAAGACAGAATACAAACACGTTCCAAGAATTCAGAACGAGTTCGCTAATGCGCTAGCTACATTGTCTTCCATGATACAACATCCAAACAAGAATTTCATTGATCCTATACCGATAGAGATTCGAAAGCAGCCAGCTCATTGTGCACATGTTGAAGAAGAGTTCGATGGAAATCCATGGTTTCACGATATCAAGGAGTATCTGGAGAAAGGAGAATAACTAGGAAGTGTTACACACAGTCAGAGGAATTCTGTATAAAAGGACTCCTGACTTGGGATTTTTGTGATGTGTCAATGCCAAGGAGGCATCTAGATTGCTCGAAGAAATACACGCCGAAACCTGCAGACCTCACATGAACAGGTTTGTTCAAGCCAAGAAGATATTAAGGGCAGGGTGTTTTAGGATGACTATGGAGACAGACTGCATCAAATATGTACAGAAGCGCCACCAATGCTAGGTACATGCTGATATGATACAAGTGCCACCCAACAAACTCAATGCAACGAGCTCACCCTAGTATTTCTCTGCTTGAGGCATGGAAATAATCGGGTCATTGAATGTGCTGCTTCAAACGGACACAGATCCATTTTGGTGGCTATAGATTACTTCACAAAATGGGTCGAAGCCGCTTCTTATAAAGCTGTGACTAAGAAGGTCATAGCAGATTTCGTTCGAGATCGTATTTTTTGTCGATTCGGAGTACCTTATTCAATCATCACCAACAATGTCGCCAATCACAATAGTGATTTGATGAAAGCCATGTGTGAAACATTCAAGATCAAGCACTGGAATTCTATAGCATATAGGCCGCAAATGAATGGAGTCTGGAAGCCGCCAACAAGAACATCAAGAAGATATTAAGGAAGATGGTGGATAACTACAAGCAATGGCATGACAAGCTACCATTTTCTCAGCTTGGGTACCACGCCATAGTATGCATTTCAACTGGGGAAACCCTCTATATACTGGTTTACGGTACTTAAGTTATTATACCCACTAAAATGGAGATTCCTTCCCTAAGAATTATATAGGAGGCCGAACTCAGCGATGCAGAATGGATACAAAGTCGATACGAGCAACTGTCTCTCATTGACGGTAAGAGAATGAACACAGTGTGTCACAGTCAAATCTACCAGAATAGAATGACAAGGGCTTTCAACAAAAAGGTTAGACCGAGGCAATTTACATCAGGGTAATTGGTGTTGAAGCATATCTTCCTTCACATGACGAGGCAAAAGGAAAATTCTCACCTAACTGGCAAGGCCCTTACTTGGTCCACGAGTACTGACAGGATGAGCTCTTATACTTGCAGAGATGGATGGACAAACATGGCCAAAACCTATCAATTTGGATGTCGTCAAGAGATATTATGTTTGAGATTATGCTTGCACTTTATTTTGATTTAATGTGAACTACGCTTGACCTGACTCCCATTTAAGAGGGGATATGTAGGCATCCTTGTGGGCTTCATCATAATAAAATTTCCATTCCCCTCTACAGTCAGGAACTGGGTCAAGTTTTGAGTTTTCTTCAATCTCATTATGTCAAGGATAGCCAAGAAAGTGTATTGTCGAGAGTATTCATTTAAACTAGGGCAGAATTTTGAGAAGGGTCCTCAAAATTCCGAGTTGAAAAGGTCGCAATGTCTCAAAGTGTGTCGCAGTCTATGATTCGACGAAATTATTTGTCTTATGCATCATCACATATTTTGAACAACTGCGTTTCTCACAAATAATTTATCGCAAATACATATTTTCTAAAATTTCATTTCTGTAGTAGCCAGATGTTACCTACGGTGACTCGAACAAGGTGTCAAGGCAAGGAGCAAAGGAAAAATGAGGAGTCAAAAGCACGGACCTACCTTTCCCCCAAAAACTCACGATTTTTCTTTGCATGCAGGCATCACAGACATAACAATGCACGTCCAAGAATATATAACAAGAATGCTATCTTCACACCGACAGAAGTCACCAAGCACAAACGCGTCAAGCTAAGGACCACTTTCCCTCTCACATTTAATCATTGTTTTTCCTGCATACGGATAAGCACTGCCCTCATTCTTTTCATGAGGCTAAGCATTGCCTCCATTATTGCGTAAGGCTAAATGTTGCCTTTCTCTGCATAAGTCTTAGCACTGCCCTCATTCTTTGCATGAGGCTAAGCACTACCTACATTGTTGCATAAGGCTAAACCGTGCCTTTATCTTAGGACTAAGCACTGCCTCATTCTTTGCATGAGGCTAAGCACTGCCTCCATTATTGCATAAAGATAAACGTTGCTTTTATCTGCATAGGGCTAAGCACACCCCTTATTATTTGCATGAGACTAAGCTCTCCCTCCATTATTGCATAAGGCTAAGCACCGTCTCTTCTGTATGACACTAAGCACTGTCTCCATTACATTGCATGAGGCAAAGCACCGACTCCACTATTGCATAAGGCTAAGCACTGCCCTTCTCTGCATAGGGCAAAGCACTGTCCTCATTACATCTCATGAGACTAAGCATTGTCTCCATCAATGGCATAAGGCTAAAGCACTGCCTTATCTCGCTCTTGAATATGACTAAGCATCTGGTTCCCTCTATCAAATGATTGATATCACCACATTTTTGCATTTCATGGGCTAAAATATCGCCACATTGTCCGAAGGCATCATAGTCTAAAGGCATCATCCTCATAACCTGAAGACATCATGCCATGACCTGAGGATCTCTAAAAATTACATATCATTATTTAAAGGTGTCATAGTCCAGAGGCACCCTCCTCATGGCCCGAGGACACCATTTCATGGTCAGCGTATCCATTAACATACGTTTCACGGCACAGGATGTCATGGTCCAAGGACATAATCCTCATCGTCCAAAGACAACTCTCATGGACCGACGAGAATATGTTTGAATTGCAATAACCCCATATATTCGGGTACATCGTGTTTTAAGTTTTGCAAGTACTCGAGAAGTAACCGTTCTACAAATGGGAGAAATTCTCGCTCCGTTTTTTCGTTCACAACATTCATATCCTTTGACTGTCTCAAACATAACCGATGATCAGCAACTGATTACACTTTATCCCGTAACTGCTCAAATATTTTCCTCGCACCTCAAGAACCAGGTTCGCCCCCCCCCCCCCCCNATCCTCGCTCATTTGGGAAAAATTGGTTATCATTTTCGTTACCCGACAACTCTTTCATCCTTCCCGGTTACAGAAGAGCAGTTGATACCCAATTTGCAGGGGTTATATAAGTATTTTCTATAATTTTTTAAGCTTTAAAATTAATTTTTCTTGCATTTAAATTATTCAATTATTTATTAATTATCCCTTCAAATTATTTTGGGATGATTTAATGATCCAAATTTATCATTTGCACCCACATGCATGTTTTATAATATTTTACAACATTTTATATAATTGCATTTGCATTTTTGCGCTATTTATACATTTTTGCATTATTAGACTATACTTTATAATTAATTATATTTATTGTTTTATTCGGGGCCAAAATAACTTTTTTATGTTTTTAAACCTTCAGTCATTATTTTTAAATACTTATTGACATAAATAATATTTTTATACTATTTAGATATTTTATGAATTTATTTTCCTTAATTTTCTTTATTTTAAAATCTGGACCAAAGTTGGCACAAACATTAGGTCCACCTCTCAGCAGCCCAACCAAACGCCCATTTACTCAACCAGACCGCGATCTATCAAATAACCCACCCTGTTTCGCCTTCGATCATGGTTATTGATCTTAAATGATCAATGGCCCATAATAAACCCCTCATTCTCCTTACATCCTTCACCTCTAACCCTAGAGACCCATTCCCCTCCGTTCAGCCGCCTTTGTGTTCTCTCATCCTCTGCTTCTCTTTGAAGAACCCTAGCCGCCTACCACCTAAATCCCTCTCCTAATTTCGTTGATAATGGCATTCCTCCATTATATGCTTACCATATCTATGTTCCTCCGCTACTGGTCGTGCGTTCATGGTATTACCTAGGTACTTGCCAAAATTTGGCAAGTACCATCTCCTAGATCGGACTGGAATCAAACTCAATCTTTGAGATATTGGATAATATTTCGTCCATATATATGAAGAAAGGCTTGATTCTTCACACCAGTTGGCCGATTTTAAGCATCGAAACCTAACTAGGTTTTGGAGTTCAATTTCTTTCCTTTCCGGTTACTTTACTGATTGCATATGTATCTTTCTTTCTTTGTGTATGTTTGCTTAATTTCCTTTCATTGTTTACTCGTTAGATTTAACTACTATGTAAACCCCTTCCCCATTTCCCTCCGAAGAGTTAAGTATTTGCTACCACTACAACTATTTTCTCAACTCTCACTCTTCTATACTTTCTGCATTCTTAGTAGGCGCTTGGACATAAGAATTGTAAAATTCCAAAAAAAGGTGAAAAAAAATTTCAAGTGAAAAAGGTATTTGATATTTAGAGTTGTGTTTGGACATAAATTTCAGTTTGGGTTGTTTTTGAAGTTTTGTGAGTGATTTGAGTGAAAATTTTGAAAAATAATATTTTGCCGCTTTTTAAAATTTCAAAAATTTTCAAAATGCATCTTCAAGTGAAAATTGAAACTTTTATGAACAAACGGTGATTTCAAAAAAAAGTAAAATGTTTTTGGAAAAAAGGAAAAGATAAATTTATGTCCAAACGAGCTCTTAGTTGTGGCCGGCTGAAAGCCAAGGCCACCGGAATATTCTCTAACTACCTCCCTAGTGCGAGCACTACTCGGGGGCTCGGTCGAAGCTCTTGTTGTCTCTGGCGCACTAGGGGTTTTGAATTTCTGCTGTTGTTCTTACTTTGCTACTGGAATTCGATGTTTCTTCTCTATTTGTTGTTAAAAGTGCAAATTGGTAAGTGTCCATACTCTCGAAATTATGTTTCCACCATGTTTGTGTTCATGCTTCTGAATATCCATGTTATGTGGGCTTTTCAAAGCCAATATAATATTGTGCCGACCTTTTTCTTTGATTCTATTGTAATTCTTCATCTGGACTTGTATAAGTTAGCATGTGCTCAATCAGTGTCGAAACTTTCTGGGTTCTGATGCGTGTTCGAAGTTGTTATGTTCATATATGTTTAATTTCTTACACTTAATGTTTAATATTGTATCTTTTCATGTTTCAATTTGAACACTCGCACTGAAAATCTAGAGGAATTATTGCCTGCCTTGAATTTCCTTTAATAAGTCGCTGAATCCCTTATGTAAGCTCTATTGTTTTCCTTATCTACATGAACCTTAAAAATTGTTGTTTCAATGCATTAACCAAACATATGTCTTTAAGAACTGTAATGTAGTGTTGATCAATCCTGCACTCTTTAGCATTACCTAAGCTTTTGGTTGAATCCCAATACACTCAGTTTTATGTATTATGCATGGTCAACTTGCTTAAGTTCTGAAGTCTGTCTGCTCTACTTTATCTGAAGTTGACATGTCCTCCTACCATGATATCTTTGGACCTGAGAATCTTTGTGTTATACTCAGCATGATTAGGATTCCTACTAACTATTGTAGATGATGTCTGCTTGCCTATGAGTAATTGACATGACTCTATCAGACCATCATTCATAACTTTGAAATCCATTCTAGACTAATTATGGTTCATGATTCACCCTAAACTCACTCTGGAAGGCTTAACATGTGCATCTTGTATGTGTTTGGTGTAATGACCCGACCGGTTATTTTGAGATCAAGCGCGTCGTTCAGCGGTTTGAGGCTGTGAGCAGCTTCATTTCAGGTATTATGACTTGTAGGTGTGGTCGTAATTGAATTTCGGGAACTTTAGAGTTGGTTTGGAAGGAAAATTCCCATTTCAGAAGCCTTAAGTTGGAAGAATCAACTAAGATTAGAATTTTGAGTAAACCACCTCCGAATCAGGATTTGAAGGTTCTAGCAGGTTCGTATGATGATTTCAGACTTGTGTGTATGTCTGGATCAGGTTTTTGATAACCCGGGAGTATTTCGGTGTATATTATGGAAGTCAGCATTTTTGAAGGAATTTCCTAAGTTTGGCTTGAAGCGCATTTCAGTGGTGTGGATGTGTGTTTGGGATTCTGAGTCTAGGAATAGATTTGCATGGTGATTCTGGAGTTGAGAGCGCGATTAGAGGTGAATTTGGATGTCTGTAGGTCATTTTGAAGTCATTTGGCTAAAGATAGAAATTTGAAGGTTTTGAGAATTCCGACAGGAAGTGGAACTTTTGATACCGGGGTCGGTATGCCATTCCGAAAGTTGGAGAAGGTCTGTAATATCAAATATGACTTGTGTGCCAAATTTGAGGTTAATCGGACGTGATTTGATAGGTTTCGGCATCGAATGTGGAGGTTTGAAATTTCAAGGTTCATAAAGTTTGAATTTTGGTGCTATTCCTGATTTCGGCATTGTTTGATATGATTTGAAGCCTTGAAAAAGTTTTTGGGATGTTAGGGACTGAGTTGTGTTATTGGACAGGGTCCCGGGGGCCTCGGGTGTGTTTCAGGGTGGTTCCGGACCATTTTCCCCCTACCTGTTGTTGCTTTTTGCTGGTGTCACTGGTAAGCTATGCGATCGCGGCCCATAGTGTGCGATCGCGGAGAAGGAATTTGAGGGGCTGGAATTTTGTCTTCTGCGATCGTAGTGGTAGTTGTGCGATCCCACAGAGGGAAAAATTAAGGCTGCAGGGAATTGCCATGTGCAACCGCAGGGACTGTTGTACGATCTCACTAGGGTGTGTTTAGGGGCTTTTGGGGCTTGGCATGTGCGAACGCGGGAAGAGGGCATGCAAACGCACAGGAGGAACTGAGGGGGCAGGAGGTTTGGCATGTGCGATCGAATAGGCTTTTATGCGATCGCATAGAGGGGTCAGAACTGGGCAGGGCAGTGTTTTAAAAACGGGTTCTTGGCTCATTTCTTCTATTTTTCATCTTGGCATGGCGATTTTGGGAGGCTTCAAAGAAGGATTTTCATCATGCATTACAAGGTAAGTAAATTCCTCCCATTTTTAAGATTTATACAAGTTATATGCATGGATTAAACATGAAAATTTTTGAAAAATTTGGAAAATATTGAAGAAACCTAGAAAATGGTAATTTGGATTTTTAGCCACGAATTCGAGCATGGAATTTAGAGTAAATTGTATGTTTGGACTAGTGGAGCTATGGGTAGAATATACCTTCGAGAAATTTCAGATTCCGGGCGCGTGGGCCTGAGGGAATTTTGGCCATTTTGCTAAGCGGGATTGGCAATTATATAATTTGGAATTGTTGTAAATATTAGACTATATTTTCATTGGTTTTTCGTTGTTTGGATAGTCTTGGGGCGTTGTGCGTCCGTTGGAGTCGTCGGAAGGGCTTGGAAGCCGGTTATGGAATTTCGGAGTAAGGTAAGTCTCCTTTCTAACTTTGTGAGGGGGAATTGTCTCCCTAGGCGAATTAATTAAGTATGTGCTATTATCTTCGGGGGCTACGTACGCACGAGGTGACGGGAGTCCGTGCATAGCTACTATTATGCCATGCCCGGGTAGTCTAGGACCCACTAGCATGCCTTACGTGTTGTACCTGTAATCCTGCCTGTAATACTAAACTGCTAATATAATCGAAATCGTAATTGAATATCTGAAGAAGACTAGAGTTCATTTTCTTAATTATCTAGAAAGAGAATTGATTCCTCCGTTGATAATTGTGTACCTGATAGGGTTGTATTATGGAAATATCATTAAACTTGGCAAATGAGTTTCAAAACAAAGATTTAATAGCTATATTTCATGTCCCTTTAAAAAGAATTTTACCACTTTCCTGAGAAAACGGCTTTCTTGATAAAATGGGGACTTATTGTGTGGACATGTGTAACTTCGGGTGCCTGAGTCGCATGTATGATTCGCGAGTAGGATAACCATATATTTGTGTGTATTCATATGAGCACCTGAGTCGCAGGCATTATTCGCAAGCAGGCTAGCCTTATTATTTTATGTATAATCGCGTCACATGATCGATTCGCGAGCGAGGCAGATAGATGCATCTATGGTTCGAGTCGTTCGACCCTCGGCAGTGCACAGTTTATTATTATTGGCCCGCACCGTTCGACCCTCGGCATTGCTTGTGCATGATACTTATTACGTAGTTGCTATGATTTGTGCCTGATTACTGGCCTAGAATTTTAAGTTGTCAACTGAAATGACACAGATATAAAGTTATTAAAGATTTTTCGAAGAAGTTGTTCCTTCCCGTTGATTAAATTGTTATTTGAATAAATCACCCATAATGATTAATTGTTATTAATATGACGAAGGATTAAAGTGTTAAATGCGGAAAGAGTTGATAATAATTATTCCTAATTTTAATAAATTGCCTAGGATATTCATGCTTAGTGTCATATTTGAATATTCTAAATTGACTTTTAGCAAGTGTTTAGTTTGACCTCCCGTCACTACCTCTCTGAGGTTTGGCGCGCGACTTACTGAGTACACGTTATTTTTATACTCATGCTACACTTACGGTGCATTTTATTGCACAGGTACTTTCATAGCAATGTGGAGGATTCGGAGACTTAGGCGAGCTGCATCATCCGGAGGCGATCCGCAGCTGACAGAGTCTCCCTCGTACAATATTTACTTTTATATTTTAAACCTCTTTGTCCAATTTGTATTTCGTACAGGCCTTGTGATGATTGTATAAATTCTTAAAAATTGCTCATGTACTTGTGACACTGGGTTCTGGGATGTGTTGGGATATATTTGTTAAAGTGTAATATTCAAACTATTGTTTTACTTAACAGATTTTTATTTAGTTAATATGTAATAAAGTGAAAGAAAATACTTTTTATAAATGTTTAAACCGGAAATTATTTCGATTAATAATGATTGACTTTCCTGACAATGATGTCCGGCGCCATCACGACCTTATGGATTTTGGGTCGTGACATTTGGTATGATTACCCTATTAACTCTAAGAGGCATGTCTCCTAAACCTTCCTAATGTTATGTATGTCCTTAACATGCTGCCACTGGCTGAATAATTGAACTTATGTTGTTAGTTCGCCATGTCAAATTTACCATGTTGAAATTAAGCCCTATCGATTCTCCTAGTTCTCATGTTTTTTTCTTAATCAATCCTGTTACTCTTGATTTTTGAAATGCCAATGTGTTTATGTGAATCTTGCTAAATGTCATATAATCTTGTCTCTATGAGGTATTGCTTCACGGCTATTTAATTGGTTTTCATGTGTGGTTCATTAATTTATTGGGTTAAGTGGTCAATCTGTAATTGTTGGGCTTGGTATGAGTTCATGTGTGGCCTTGGGCTGTGCAAATGGACACTCTCTCCTGTTTGAGCTGCGTTTGGATCTAGGCCTGCTATTCGTGTGAAAGTGAGCATGTTGAAGGCCCAGACAGTACTGGTTTATTTTCATTTGGTCTGCTCTTGGGTTTGCAGTTGTTCCTTGTGTAATATTTGTACTTATATTCATTATCTGGGCCTGTAATAATTTGTAAACAAACAACTGTGGAGTTAGTGAAATGGGGGAAGTGGGTACACTATAATTTTTGCCTAAATGGGTAGAAAACTTGTCCATAGGGCTTATTTGATTTGCTTGATGTTTGATGTGCTTTAATTCTACACACTAATAGAAATCATGCCTATAGGAAATCACTTACTCAATTAGCCTAATGCCCATATATTATCAAAAGCATGTTTGTTTGAATAAATATTTTACCTACTCTCATGTCTACTTCTGTATAATTATTAGAGAGCACGCATATACGATTGCAATAATACATGCCTTTACTAATACTCATCTAGATACAATGTTTATAGGGCTCTAATTAATAAATCGACTACTTCTGTTGTTCTTATTGCACTGCTCGCCTAGATAACGTGTCTATAGGAAAATGCATGATGAATCTGTGTTTCAATGCCAACTATTAGAGATCCTGCCTATAGGATACTGTTACCCGCCTAGAAAGCATGCATATGGGACCAGACATGAATAATTCTGAGTTTTCTATTATCTTTCACCGCCCCATGGCACAAATAACTTAGTGATCACGTCTATAGGTTTGATAATACCTGTAATCTGCAAATTCGATAGTCTGAAACAATAGCACTGTCTGTAGGACGTCTTGAACTGGAATCACATAGAAGTTATGTCTATAGGATTCAATGACTCTAATACGCCTTAATTTTGAAACTGTCTACTGCCTAATGAAAGGTCTACCCGCGTGCATTTGTTGTTTATGTGTGGAGGCTAACTTGAGCCGTTTATTAATTTTATGTGTAGTCCTACATGTTTTGAATGTGCGCCTAGTTTTATCTTTTGAGCACCATAAGTAAAGTCTAGAACCACCCAAATAGTAGGTCCAAAGCCTCATGCACCACAGGCATGGGATGGATAGTGCACGCACAGGACACGGTTTAGAATTGAATTAGAGCGCTTTAGGTAAATAACTTTAACATAGTAATTGAGTAGCAGAAATTGATAGTCTGTGCACCTTGAATAATATGAGCAACCCCTACCCTAAGGAGGTTGTGAAGTATTATTTATGTTGCCCGGGATGATCCTTTAGGCTAAAAAACTTAGGACCCCCTCCTTTATATGTTTACTAGTTAAATTGTTCGGGCTTCGTGCAATCGTAAAAGATATAGTGAACTTATAAAATGACTTCTTTTTATTATAAATTTAGTCATGATAAAAGAAAATACATGCGTAACACTCTAATTTTTTTTCCCTATTTTTCTTTGTATTTATAGAATCCCATAGTCTAATCATCTCTACTACTATCAAATTCCAAAAGGAAAAGGATATTTATTCTTACAAAGAATAGAAACATGTTGAAATGCAAAAAAGTTTATTTTGACAAATGTAATTGCTTACGTATATTCTTGTTCTACAGTAATAAATACTTATAAACAAAGACAGAAATAACGTTAAATGTATTTTTGGTAATTTTCATTATATTCTTTCTTTTAAAACTGGTTAAAATCATAGCTATTCCTGCCAAATTTCAAATAAAAATAAAAGATGAACAACATGAGCCATAGTTGATGCTTGATGTCATTAATTATTTTCTTTAAATGAACATTCATTGTGTCTTAAAGCACAAGAATGGAAAGCATACACACCACATACAAAGTTGCATCGATCTTGCTTCGCTAAACAAAAGGAGTAATATAGCAGATATATAGTCATTTCCATTCACATATTATAAACTTTTATAAAATACTTAAAGGATATTGATAATGTCACCAGGACAAATCAATCGATGAGTTTGACCAAGCTCACTGAAAGCAATTTAACAGCATGAGAAAGGATACGAGAAACGTATTGTAAGTATTTCTCTGCTATATATATGAAGACACTTAAGAATTGATTTCAGTCTTTCTTTAACCCGCCCAAAGTAAGCAAAGCCATGATACTGCTTGCCTGCTCCAGCATAGGTAGAGTAGTTTATGAACTAAAATATATTATGAAGCTAATAATCCGAGACAGGATCGAGAAGTACCATGCATGATAGCACTCCGTCCTTTCTTTCTACCAGTCTCACCCAGCAAGGGTAAGGCTGTGACCGTGGTCGTCCGTCTCCGGTTTATCGGTCGATAAGATCTCTGAGATTGACCAGTCAGCTGAGTTGGTTACTTGGTTTGGCTATTCTTTTCTATTGAAAGGAGTCAGCTACAAATAGTGAACCATACCAAAATTCCATCTTGCCAAATTGGGAATATTATTTATATATCCACAAGACAAAGTGCAAAGTCTCGTAATCATATCATTATGCAGACTTATTTAAACCGATCAACAGCAGAATATCTATAAGCAGATTTGTTGTTCATCTCCCTATCCTCGCTGCTTTCATTGTCAATATATCCGCGCTGGTCGTCAGTTCTCAGCATTATTTTATCATATTCTGGATCAGGCTGATCAATAGCAATTTTTTGAAGAATATGTGAAATAGCCTTCTAAACCAGCCGGGAAGTTCGCCGCAGATTTAGCACCGACTTATGTATTGTCGGGAAACTTCAAGTTGACAAAAAAGGTAAAAATAAATTATAAAAGAAACTCAAACAAAATGGATATTATTCGACCTCGAGGCCCCCGATTCCAGTGAGCTCGAGGTCCCGGTCTTGTGACAACTTTGGTTTGCTCATCTCATTTCCTTGCTTACATTCATTACTTCTTGATTATTAACTAGTATTGGAATAAATCACATATTTTTAGAACCACAAATCAAATATAATTGTTAATACCATTTTCAAGGTAAACAGTTTGGCGCCCACTGTGGGGCTAAAAACAATAGTGATTATTTTTGTGCTAGTTTTCTGAAAACACAAGTTATTTTTCACACTTTTTCTTGTACAAGAATCTTTGATTTAAGGTCAATAAATGTCTAACTCAACAAATGCACATGGAAACAATGGTCTTGAGCTCCATGGAGAGAACAGTGCTACAGCCTCAATCACCAGTGTGCCACCGCAAAACCCTGGGGTAGCACCAGCACAAATCCCCGTCGATGTAGGCTCACGCAATGCTTTGCATGATGATATAGACACTGATACCGATGGAAGTGTGCGCAGAGGTGACCAACACGAAGCACAAAGAACGCAAGCTCGGGAAGAAAGAGAAGTTAGCCTACAGGTCACTTTTGAGATGTTACAAGTACAACAAATGGCCATTGCTCAGCTACAGAGTCAACAAAGAACCCCGATCACAGCGGGACCAGAAACAGCTCCTTGAGTTTAGCAAGCACCAGAAAGATCGAGTAACAACGGGTCAGGAACAAACCACACTATTATGAAAATTCTCGAGGACCTCACCAAAAGGATTGAATCACGAGAAAAGAAGATAGAGGCTAACGACAAAAAAGTAGAAACCTATAACTCGAGGGTCGATCAGATCCTGGGCGTAACTCCGATGTGAAAGGGGTAGATTCGAAAAAGTTCGTGCAGAAACCATTTCCATCGAGTGAGGCTCCGAAGCCTATTCTGAAGAAGTTTAGGATGCCCGATATCCCAAAGTATAACGGGACCAAAGACCCTAATGAGTATATTACCACCTATACTTCTGGTATAAAAGGGAATGACTTAAAAGACAACGGGACCGAGTCCGTCTTGTTGAAGAATTTTGGAGAAGCACTGTCTAAGGGGGCCATAATGTGGTACCATAACCTCCCCCCGAACTCAATAGTTTGCCATGTTGGCAGACTCTTTTGTGAAGGCACATGCTGGTGCCATTAAGGTCGCTACAAGGGAGCCTGATGTCTTCAAAATTAAACAAAGAGAGAACGAGATGCTAAGGGAATTCGTATCTCGCTTTCAGATGGAGCGAATGGAATTACCACCAGTCTCCGATGACTGGGCAGTGCGGGCTTTCACTCAGGGCCTGAACGAGCGAAGCTCGATAGCTTTGAAGCAGCTGAAGCAGAATTTGGTTGAGTATCCCGCCACAACTTGGGCGGATGTGCACAACAGGTATCAGTCCAAAATCAGGGTCGAGGACGACCAATTGGGAGCCCCCTCGGGTTCAGTATATCCGAGAAGGCTCTTAGCAAAGGAATCAAGGAATGCAAAAAAGGAGTCGAGACCAAACAAGGAAAGATACCAGCCGTATATAGAAGATCGAAGAAATTCCCCAAGGCGCAATATACCTCGAAGTGATCGAACGATGGATCGAGGTCAAGGTTCCCGGGGATTCACGAGCAAATCCGGGTTTGATAGGCACACGAGGCCGGTGGAGGCACCCAGATTGTCAGTATACAACTTCAACATCGACGTCTCGTAAATCGTATCGGCCATAGGTAAGATCAAAGATACCAGGTGGCGAAAGCCCATGCAGTCAGATCCTTCCCAAATGAACCCCAACTTAATATGAAAATACCATGTCACTCACAGTCATAGGACTGAGGACTGTAGACATCTTCGGGAGGAGGTAGCCCGACTGATCAGCGAAGGGCACCTTCGAGAGTTCCTCAGCGACCGAGCTAAGAATCACTTTCGAGAGAGGGATGCAAACAGGAAAAATGAAAAGGAGGAGCCATAAAAAATCATCCGCATGATCATTGGAGGAGTCGACGTCCCACAGGGACCCATTTTCAAATGAACAAAAGTATCCATCACAAGGGAAAATCAGACTTGGAGCTACATCCCCGAGGATGCTCTTACATTCTGTGAGGAAGACATCGAGGCCTTATATCGGCCTCATAATGATGCACTGGTAATTTACTTTCTTTTGAATAAAGTTCAAATTAGATGTGTGCTCGTGGATCCAGGTAGCTCGGCCAACAAAATCAGGTCGAGGGTTGTGGAGTAGCTCGGGCTGCTCGACCAAATCATCCCGGCCACTCGAGTCCTGAACGGATTCAACATGGCAGGTGAGACAACGAAGGGGAAATCATCCTCCCAGTCAACGTGGCCGGTAAAATTAAAGATACCAAATTTCACGCCATCGAAGGTGACATGAGATACAACACCTTGCTTGAAAGGTCGTGGATACATAGCATGAGAGTAGTACCATCAACCCTTAATCAAATGATGAAGTTTCCAAAAAAAGACGGTGTGAAAATGGTATATGGAGAGCAGCATGCAACAAAGGAGATGTTCGCAGTGCGACATGGCACCAACATCAACACCTTCTACCTCGGAGAAGTCCAAATATAAGCAGGTAGCCAAATAACAATCACAGTCTACACCCTCGGTTGAACCCGAGGGACAGGTGACCGAAGAACAGCTGATTGAGGACATCAAAGTCAACGGTCTAAGAGCTTGAACAAGCCTCAGTCCAAGGTAAAGCATGCATTCATCAAGGACGAGGTAACAAAACGTCTCAAAATAGGATCCATTAGGAGGTGAAATACCCCGAGTGGCTAGCTAATGTAGTAGTATTCCCCAAAAAGGGAAATAAATTGAGAATGTGTGTGTAGATTATAAAGATTTAAACAAATCCTGCCCTAAAGATTCATTTCCATTTCCCAACATCGATCGTTTGATCGATGCCACGGCCGGCCATGATATTCATACCTTTCTCGACGCCTACTTCGGATACAATAAAATTCAAATGAACTCGGAGGGCCAGTAAAAGACTTCGTTCATCACGAAGTATGACACATATAGGGCTAAAAAAAAGCGGGAGCCACATACCAACGCTTAGTTAATAAGATGTTTGAACATAAAATAGGCAAATCTATGGAAGTTTACATTGACGACATGTTAGTTAAGTCCCTACGCACAAAGGAACATTTGACTCATTTGCAGGAAACGCTTGATATCCTAAGAAGGTACAACATGAAGCTAAACCCCGAAAATGCGCCTTCGGAGACAAATCAGGCAAATTTTTGGGCTTTATGGTGTCGGACCGGGGAATCGAGATCAATCCATAAAAAATCAAGGCCATCGAGGAAATCACCATGGTAAACAACGTGAAAGCAATACAACGGTTGACCAGGCGGATAGCAGCCTTAGGCCGACTCATCTTGATGTCATCAGATTGGAGTCACCAATTCTTCTCCCTACTCAAGAAGAAAAAAAACATCGAGTGGACCCCAGAATGCCAACCTACCTTAGAAGAATTAAAGTGGTATCTCTCGAGCTCACCTCTGCTCCATACCCCAAAAGAGGAAGAAACGTTGTACTTGTATTTGGCCGTGTCCGAGGTAGCGGTAAGTGGTGTGTTGGTTCGATAAGAAAAAGGTACGCAATTCCTTGTCTATTACGCAAGTCAGACCCTAGGAGATGCTGAAACCAGGTATCCACACTTAGAAAAATTAACTCTTGCATTAATAAGTGCATCTAGGAAATTGAAACCTTACTTTCAATGCCACCCAATATGTGTTTTAACTACATATCCTCTTCGAAATATCTTTCATAAGCCCAAATTATCGGGCCAATTAGACAAATGAGACATCGAACTCGAAGGGTATGATATCGAGTATCAAACCCGAACGACTATCAAGTCTCAAATTTTAGCGGACTTCGTGGACGATTTTACGCCTTCCCTCGTGCCCGAGGTAGACAAAGAACTCTTGTTAAAAACAGGCACATCATCGGGGGTATTGAATCTTTTTATTGACGGAGCTTCGAACATTAAAGTATCCGGGTTCGGCATAGTTCTAAAACTACCTACGGGCAGCATAATTAGACTATCTATAAAAACTTCGAAGTTGACTAACAATGAGGCCGAGTATGAGGCCATGATTGCAGGTCTCGAACTGGCCAAAGGCCTAGGAGCAGAGGTCATCGAAGCAAAATGTGACTCTCTTCTAGTTGTAAACCAAGTAAATGGGAGCTTCGAGAAGATAGGATGCAAAGACACTTAGACAAGCTTCAAGTGACATTGCATCGCTTCAAAGAGTGGACCCTGGTTCACATACCTCGAGAACAAAACAGCAAGGTCGATGTACTCGCCAATCTGGGATCGTGTGTCGAAGAAGATGACATACTCGCGGGGACTGTTGTACAAAAATCCAAATCGGTGATCGAAGAAGGCCATGCCGAAATCAACTCCACAAGTCTAACATGGGATTGGAGGAACAAGTATATTAACTACCTGAAACATGGGAAACTCCTCACGGATCCAAAAGAATCAAGGTCCCTTCGAGCCAAAGCAGCTCGATTTTCACTCGACGAGAATGGAACACTATATAGAAGGACCTTCGATGGACCATTAGCAGTATGCTTGGTACCGGGGGACACCGACTATGTGCTTCGAGAAATCCATGAAGGCACCTGCGGAAACCACTCCGTTGCCGATTCTTTAGTTCGAAAGGTAATCACAGCAAGTTACTATTGGTATAGCATAGAAAGGGACACCAAGGAATTCGCTCGAAGAGATGACAAATTCCAAAAGATTTTCACCAATGATTCACCGACCTGGTGAACAACTACACTCAGTCCTATCCCCGTGGCTATTCATGAAATGGAGGATGGACATTGTCGGCCCCCTACCAACGGCACCAGGTAAAGCTAGATTTATTTTATTTATGACTGGCTACTTCTCAAATGGGTAGAAGAACATGCCTTCGAGAAGATAAGAGAAAAATAAGTCATCAACTTCATATGGGATCACATTTTATGCCGATATCCCCTCCGAGATTACATGTTATAATGGGAAGTAGTTCATCGGCAGCAAGGTGATGAAATTCTTCGAGGATCACAAAACCAAAAGGATCCTATCAACGCCTCCAAGTGCAAATGGTAAGGCCGAGTCCACGACCAAAACTATCATTCAAAACTTAAAGAAGAGGTTAGAGAATGCAACGGGGAAATGGAGAGGCGTGCTACCAGAGGTAATATGGGCGTATCGAACAACCTCGAAGTCAAGAACATGGGAGACCCCGTTCTCTCTGGTATATGGGTCCGAACCGCTGATACCAGTCGAGGTCAGAGATCCAAGTGCCAGATTTCGGCATGCCACCGAGGACTCAGACAACAAGGCCATGAATACCGCCCTTGAATTACTAGATGTAAAGTGCGAGGCCGCATTAGTCCGAATGGCCTCTCAAAAACAAAGGATCAAAAGATAATACAACAGAAGAACAAACCTCTGATACTTCGGAGTCGTGGACTTAGTTCTAAGGATAATCACCCTCAACACTCGAAACCCAAACAAAGGGAAACTAGGCCCTAACTGGGAAGGACTGTACCGCTTCCTCGTAGTAGTAGGTAAAGGGTCCTACAAACATGGCACCATGGAAAGCGAGCAACTACCAAGCAATTAGAACATATTGATGCTCAAACGCTATTATTGCTAAGGTATAACCTTCTTCCTTTTCGTTTATATTTCATACTAACTTGTTTCAGGTGTTCGATTAAGAGGAATCGAAGCACCCTTCTGCTCGAAGATCTTGGGTTTTAAATCATGCGTTGCACTCTTTTTCCCTTAGACGGGTTTTATCCCAAATGGGTTTTACCAGCAAGGTTTTTAACGAGGCAACATCTATATGCCACCTAAAGAAAACTCATCAAGTATTCAAAGCTTCTTTTCAATCAACCTCGAATACTGGGGGGCATCACCTTCGGAGGTTACCTTTTCAAAGAAACCAAGTTATGCAAAAGAGGGCCTTATAGGAGAATGTCGTATCGGGCCAAACGGTCAAATAAACCGTGTCCGTGTAGAATAGTCAATCCCCAATGGAAAAAACATGTACGCATGTATCAAGTAATCGAAGAAGCATACTTATTCATCAAAACACTTTGTGCCCTCAAAGAAGTTTACTATTCTTGCATGAAATGGCTCAAGGGACAAATACTCCCGAACACTCAGGGACTGTCATCGACAATCAACTTATCGAGCCATCAAGGAATCGAGCTCATAAGATCTCAATGAGGAAACATCAAATCTATAAGACCTCAATG
The DNA here is from genome assembly GCA_005239505.1 of Nicotiana paniculata. Taxonomy (NCBI): domain Eukaryota; kingdom Viridiplantae; phylum Streptophyta; class Magnoliopsida; order Solanales; family Solanaceae; genus Nicotiana; species Nicotiana paniculata. The sequence goes on from ML340103.1 coordinate 28,484, forward strand.
AGGCAACATCGAATCTATAAGACCTCAATGAGTCGTACTCAAACTTATAAGACCTTAAAAAGGCATAACCCCGATGTTAATGTTAAGGCTATATATTCGAACTTGTAAGACCCCTAAAAAGGCATACCCTCGATATAGAGGCCAAGTTCATCTCACCCGGGGACTAAAGGATACGACCTAATATAAAGAGTACGGTCATATGAAAAGGCTACGACCAAAATAATGTGGCTCGGAGACATCCGACTTCCGCCATAAATTTAAAGGCCTTCAAACACTTCAAAAAAATCGGTTAATCAGGCTACCCTCGGCATAAGCAAAGGAGCTTCGATTATATCAGCTCCGAACAATGAAAAGTCTTCGAAAACATCAACCTTCAGTATAAAGGCTTCAAAAAATCAGCCTTCGAAGAGAACCTCATGAGGTACTCAATTATCATCACATATCGACTTATAATCGAGGTTCATATTTGAGTCGTCGAAGAGTCGGACGAACATAAAACATGCCTAGGCATAACAAAACTTTAAAAGTCTTTAGCCAGAATGGGGGAGAATTATAGCCATATTAAAGTTCGAATCAACCCAATCTAAAACGAGCCTAAGGGCCGATATGTAAGAGCTTAAAGGTCAACCTAAAAAGACTAAGGGCCAACCTAAAAGAGCCTAAGGGCCAACATAAAGAGCCTAAGGGCCGATCTAAAGAGCCTAAGGGAAAAATTGAAGATAGACTAAGGGACAATGTTTTAAAACCTAAGGATCGATACCTAAAAAACTCAAAGACCAAAGCGCACTGTGCTCGAGGCCTCATCTTAGTTCAGACTCGAAAGTCCCGAGCTAAAGCTTAGATCGAAGATCAGACCCTAAATGGTCAACTATTATCGACTGATCATCGAGCACAATAAACCTAAGGGTTTTATCTTCTAAGTCTAACACATCGGACTGATCATCAGCAAGCATCAAATTTCATCACAAAAGCAAAGACAAATACAAGATGGAAATTTAGACGAATAAAAATAAAAGGATTCCTTTCATATCCAAATCATGTTCACAAAAGAATATTTACAAAGCTCCTACACGGAGCCCTTACACAAAAAATGTGGAAAATAAAAGAAGCCTAATCTACTGTCGGGGTCACCTGATCGGACGAAGTTCCCTCAGGAGTTGTGCCCTCGACGGCTTGGCCCTCGGCCCCCTGTTCATCGACGGCCTCTTCCCCCTCAGGGACTTCATCTTCATCTTTGTCATTTTCCGATCCACTAGCTGAATCCTCGTCAGAAGTGAGCAAGGCTGTCGATTCTTCTTCTAAGGCTTTCACTTTCTCGATCTCGGCAGAAAGATCAAAACACTTCGCATGCACCTCCTCGAGAGCCTACCTTTGAGACTCCAATCGAGCATGTTCAAGGGCATGAGATAGATTAAGCCCAGCCTCTGCAGACACCTTCCTAGCCCGAGCATTTGCAGCTGCAGCATCATCCCGATACGAGGCTATGAGCTCATCAATCTTGAAATTAGTCTTAGATAACTCAGCAACTGACTCAGCATGAAGATCCTTGTATTTGTGGATCTCTCCCTTCGCACCCCGAAGTTGATACTCACCGAGGTCAGTTTCTCTCATAGAGTATTTTTCTCGGAGGCTGCCTCGTCAATGCGGTTCTTCAGCCCGAGGACAGCATTTTTTACCTCAAGCTCCTCTCGGAGTTACCCCACTAGGTCATCCTTCTGCTTGAGCTGCAAGAATAAAGTTATGGCATTAAACGCTAAAGTTGAATAAGCATAAAAACAGGCCCACAAAGGATGTATTACCTGCTCATCGAGATCGGCCCGTTCTCGAGATATATTCTCCAAATGTGCTCGAAGGTCATTCAGTTCCTCCTCCTTTTTGGCGTAAAGGGCTTTGAGCTCATCTGAATCCAACGTGAGCCTCCTATGTTCTTCTTCACAATGGGCTAGCTCGGTTTGTGACTTGGAAAAAGCCTAGTTGTAGAGCATCAAGGCCTAAAAACATAAAGGAAAAAAGTCAGAAAAGCAAGAATCAAAACTTAAAAATATAAAGTTGTTAAGTCAAAAGGTTACCTGTTTTTGAAGCTTCTCGGCTTCTTCAAAAATGAACAAGGCGTTAAGGTCGGGGATTTCTTCGACCCCGAAAAAATTTCCCTCGAACACATCATTCTCTCCATGGGATGCCCCTACATCACGATTCTCCTTATTTTGGGCATCCCGTATTTGTCTCTGAGAGAATGTCGGGACCGATGGAGAATCACCCAAATAAATGACCCCGAGTGGATTGATCGGGGCCTGCTCTCGTCTTCGAGGAGCCTCGGAGCTAGGTTCCCCGAGTTTATCTACCGAGTTCCCTTTGGCACAGAATGCATTTTGGCCATTAGTCGGTTCAGGGACTTCGTTTGCCCACCCTCGAGAATCTCTTCAGCTCGAGGTGGGGCCGCATCGACAACTTCTGGCTCAACAACCGTCGGCTCAGCAGGCTTCGAAGCGACCGTGCTTCCTCTTCCCCTAAGTGGTATCGGGAACTCATCATTATCTTTGTCCTCAGCACGAAGACTCTCGTCCACTTCCGGAGTTAAGGCCGCTGAATCGGCCTTAGGCTTTTGAGGTTTAGCCTTTTTCGTCTTCGGAGACTCAGCTGGTGATTTCTTCTTTCTCTTTTTCTCCTTAGCAGGCCTTGGGGTATCTGCTTCCCTAGGAGGGGGTTCCCTCATAAAAATGGCATCTCTGAGACCTGCATAAACACAAAAGATAAACACAAAGGACGAGGGTACTATCGAGAGATATTTTCTCCAAAAAGTTCAAGTATGACAGGAACAAAAACTCACCATGGTTTTTGGCCTCCCATCGAGTCTTGGCCAAATTGCGCCACACGCACTTAACATATGGGCAGGTTGAATCTAGTTGTCGAACTCAGCCCAGGAGATCCTTGACCGCGTCAGGGTACTACTTGACAGTTGCATCATTGAAGTGAGTTAGTTCAAATGGAAGGAAAAATATCTGATTAATGAAACATGTTTACTTATGATTCATATTCCATTCCTCGGGGAATGGCATCTTCTCAGCAGGGATCAGGTCCGAGGCCCTGACTCGGACAAAGAGGCTCATCCACCCTCGGTCCTTGTCCTCGTCGATGCTAGCAAAGAAGGCCTTCGAAGATCAACGTTGAAGCTTAATCAGACCACCTAGATAAAGTCGGGGGCTATACAGTCTAATCAGATGAGCGAGGGTAAAAGACATCCCCTCGACCATGTTTGAAGAATACCTAATTAGGTAAATAATTTTGCAGAATGATGGATAGATTTGGCCAAGTGTCACCCGATATTGTCTGCAGAAATCGAGGATCACTGGGTCTATCGGTGGCGAGGATGGCTCTACCGGACCTAAGGTGAAAGGATATGTGTACACACTAAGGAAACTATATTTGTGTATGGTCATGTCTTCCTCAGGTGAAGGAATCTCCACTTTTACCGCCTCCCCCCAATGACAGTCGATCTTCACTTTCTCAGTTTCAGTTATCAAACTGATATATCGAGAAATAGGTTCACATCGTCCCGCTATCGAAGAAAGTTTTTCGACCTTTAAATCAGAGGATGTTTCACAAGGTCTGGGGATGCACTCGTTAACAAGAAGAGGTACTACTGCTTTGCTCTTAGACTAGAGTGATGAAGAAGGGGCTTTCTCCTTTTGGGGAACAGTCTTAGAAGTTTTTGCCATTTTTCTATAAAAATTTCAGAAGAAGAGGAATAAATTGGTTGAGAGACGAACACAGAAAAGAAGAAAGCGTATAAAAGAGTTGATCAAAGTCTGAAGATGTTGTGAAAAGTAAAAGTTTAAGGAGTGAAGGATTGGAGTATTTATAGGGGTCACTACGCGTGTTGGAGAAAATGAAACGACGACCAACTGTCGTTATCGATTTATGGCTTTTCGAGAATCGTGCAAGCGTGGCCTTTGCACGTCCTTTCTGTCACATCAATCACTGACCTCACGTAACTGAAATCACGATAGGGACATCGAAGAGTCAAATAATTCAAATCGTTTCATATCATTTCACTCTAAGAAACGCAGGGACTATCTGTATACAGTCGATACCAGGGACCCCGATATCGAGGCCTCTATGACATACCGAGTTCGATCTTGAAAAACTCAAAGCAAAGTCTGAAGCTCGACCTCGAAGTGCATACCTCAAAAGAGTACATCGGAGGCCCGCTGCGGCCTACCTCGAGGCAGTATAAAATCGATGACAGTCATGGAAAGGCGGGAATTTCCCAAGAACACGTGGATAGAGATGATAAGGTCTGCAAAGATAGTACAAGTCCGTACAAGGCCGTTATACAGCTGTACCAATAGAATTTCTCTGTCATAATTAGACATGTACTATGATGGGATTCACCCCTCCTATATAAAAGGGGACCCCAATCATCTTGTAAAAAACAACATTCACTACAATAAAACATCTCTATTTTTTTCGTGTTCAACACTTTCTCTCAGCTTTATTGCTCCTTATTTAGTGTTCTTCATTTATTTTCTTTCATTTATTGCTATTATTCGACCTCGAGGCCCCCGATTCCAGTGAGCTCGAGGCCCCGGTCTTGTGACAAATTTGGTTTGCTTATCTCATTTTCCTTGCTTACATTCATTACTTCTTGATTATTAACTACTATTGAAATAAATCACATATTTTTAGAACCATAAATGAAATATAATTGTTAATACCATTTTCAAGGTAAACAGATATAATATACAGTCAAAGAGATCATATGAAGAATAATCCTCTCCATTGCCACCGAATTCAAGGGTACATTATGGACATTGGCTTCAGATGTACAAGAACCTATCCATTTTGTTCAATTTAGTCATTATGAAATTAATTGTTGCCTCATTATGTTCAGCGGTTGTAACTTTTAAGTTATAACTGCCCTAGCATAAGAGACGTGAATTTTGCGTCTCCTTAATATGGCAATAAAATAATTTAAAGAGGAAAAAACATCAAAAAAGGAGAAAAAGAAAGAGAAAGGTGCCACATCACCGTGAGGATGACCCTCTTTTATATAAATATATATATTGGTCTCACCTTATCTCTTGAACATAGAATAATTAAATTGCATCCTGTAATCTCTAAAAACTTGTTACTGATCATTTATATATAGTTTAATTCCTTCACATATGCGATTTTCTTCACACTTGTTTACATTGTAGTTGAACTTGTAAATTCCCAGTCTTCCTTCACTTGCATGATCACATAAGACAGTCCAATAATCCCACATAGCATGAATTTCAGTCAGGACCCACAGTTGTGGACCTCGAAGAGTGTCTAACACCTCTCTTCGAGGTAATCTGAACCCTTACCCAATTTTTGGTGACATAGACTCATTAAATAGAGTTATTTGTAAATAGGTTCTCTAACGCACCTTAAATCATTAGGTGGCGACTCTCCTCTTTTAATACCCATTTAAAGAGTTGTCACGTGTCGAAACCGGCTTTCGAGAAAAGGGGCGCGACACTTATCATACAAATTCTTATCTCAAAAATATGGAGCACAATCCTCAAATGTTGTTCGTGCTCCTATCTACAGCATCAATGAACACAATGACAAATAAATCCACATAAGGCTGGAAAAACTGTTCATCAAATGTATGAAAGCTGCTAAGGTATTAGTCAAACCAAAAGACATCACCAAGGACTCATAATTCCTATAGTGAGTCCTGAAAGGAATTTTAAAAATGTCTTAAGCTCTAATCTTCAACTGGTAATTACTTGATCTCAACTCAATCTTCGAGATCATCCTGGCACCCTGAAAAGGATCAAACAAATCATCAATGCAAAACAATGGATACTTGTTCTTGATAGTAGCTTTGTTCAATTGCCTATAATCAATACACATCCTATTAGAACCATATTTCTCCTTCACAAATAACACTGGCGCATCCCAAAGGTGAAACACTCAGCCTGATGAATCCCTTATCCAACAACTCCTACAACTGCTCCTTCAACTTAGCTGGAGCCATACGATATAATGGAATAGATATGGGTTGATTACTCGGCACCAAATCAATACCAAAGTCAATATCCCTATCGGGTTGCATGCCTGGTAGGTCTGCATGAAAAATACTTGAAAATTCTCTCACTACTAGGCCTAAATCAATAGTAGGAGTATCAATAATAGCATCTCTAACAAATTCTAGATACGCCAAACACCCCTTCTCAACCATCCATTGAGCCTTCAAAAAGAAATCACCCTACTAGGAGTGTGACCAAGATAACCCATCCATTCCAACCTTCATAACCCCGGCATAACCAACGTCATAGTCTTGGCATGACAACCAAGAATATCATGATACAAGGATAACCAATACATCCCTAGAATCACACTGATATGACCATATTAAGCAATAAGATATCAACCCTAGTCTCATAACCCCCAAAAGTAACCACACAAGACCGATATACATGATCCACCACAATAGAATCACCAACAAGTATTGATATATGAACAGGAATATCAAGAGAACCCACGGGGCATATACAAATAAAGAGAAAAATACGATGACACATATTAATAGGTAGACCTAGAATTAAACAACACTGAAACATCTCTATGATAGACCAGAATCATACCTATAATCACAGCATCTGACGCCACCGCCTTGGGCCTACCCAGGAAATCATAGCATCGAGCCTGATCACCACCTAACTGAATACCACCAACTTGGCCCCCTGCTCTGGAATGACCTCTGGCTGCATGATGTCCTCTCTAACTGACTAGTTCGGGGATGAAGCAGCTAGTGTGGGGACCACAGACTGAGAAACCTGTGGAGCTTCACCTCTAGAAAGTTGAGGCATTACCTCCTCACATGACCAAACTCTCCGCACTCAAAGCAACCTATAGATGATGGAGGTTGTTGAACATGAATCTGTCCCTAATGTCCCAACTAGCCACTAGAAGAACCCTGAACATATGAAGCACGGTATAAACTAACTGGGAGAGCACCAAAAGATGATGGAACTAGAGTGGTAAAAGATGATCAAGCCACTGAACCACGGGCACCATGCTTTATGAAATGAGTTTGCCTACCGTGATGGCATCTACTGAATTGACCTCTAACTCAGATGAGGTACCACTGAAACTACCAGAACGATAAGGCATCTTATCCTTTATCATAGACTTTCTCCCCTAAAAGATATGTTTGATCCGTCGATCTATCTCCACAGCATGTAGTCCCGATCTCTAACTCTCAGGTCTTAGCAATCTTGATACCGTAAATCAACCCCTCAATGAATCATCTCACCTTCTCTACCTCGGTAGGGATCAACAAAGCAACATGATGAGACAACTCTGTGAACCTCATCTCATACTCAGTCACAGTCATGCGATCCTACAGAAGGTGCTCAAACCTTATTCCTCAACTCATCCCTCATGGTGTATGGGATGTACCTTTCCAAAAACAAATGCAAAAATTGAGTCCAAGTGACTGGGGATGAACTAGCTGGCCTGCCCAGCTCATAAGTCTGCCACCATTTCCTAGCGGCTCACCTCAGCTGAAAAATAGTGAAATCAACCCCATTAGACTCTACCAGACCCAAATTACGAAGCATCTAATGGATCCAATCAAGAAAATCTTGGGCATTCTTTGAAGAATCGCCATCAAAGTGAGGAGGATGTAACTTTTTGAACCTCTCAAGCCTCTTATGCTCCCTGTAAATCATAGCATGCTCAACCACGGTTCTAGCTACCATAATAGGTTGCCCATCACCAGTTGGAAATACACCCGGCATCTGAAACACCACCACAACCTGCTCCAGAGTATGAGTTAAAGGGGTCCGAGCTCCCCTCCAGCCTGAGATGTGGCTGGGGCCACTAGAACCACTCTAGACTGAGTGAAGGCATCAATAATACTGACTGTCGGGATGCTGAGTTTGCACTAGGAGCTCAATATGCTCATCCATGATCTAATCATCCACCTGATCCGCAGGTGGGTCCTTTAATACTGTTATAGCATGCCCTCTGTCTATAGTAGGTACTCTACCTCTATCCGCAATTGTCAAACCCTTGGTAGGAGCCTTGGCCTTACTTCAGCCTCGGCCTCTGCCTCTCCTAGGTACCGCCGGTGGTACTACCTCCCCATCACCTGCCGCTACCGCTGAAGCACGAGTTTTCATCATCTGTGAGAGAGTAGAAGAGAAAGATTAATATTCACACATCAACAATGCATGATAAGGAATCAAGAAAAGAAAGTTTATTAAGGCCCTATAGCCTTTCACACCTAGATACTGACATCTCTGTACAGATCCACAAAACTCTACTAGTCCTGCTTGTGACTTGTGAGACCCTTAGAACCTAGAGCTCTAACATCAACTTGTGATGACCCATAATCCCACCAAAGGTCGTGATGGCGCTTAACCTGCTTGCTAAGCAAGTCAACACCCAATAGCAATAACAAAACCAGTTATTAAGTTACTTAACAAGATGCAATAGAAATATAAGAGCGAGAACAATCTCAAAACCAATATCAAAATAATAAAAATCTTAGACAGGGTCTAAACTCTAAACATGACCACGATTGTCTAGCAATTCCCAAAACCCAGTGTCACAACTATCAAAAGCATCCTAAAATTAGAGTAAATAGATAATCAAGGGAGGGGGACTCCATGTGCTACGAATTGGACAATAAGGACACTCATCACGAAGTCTCCAAAGCAAGCCTCTATGTGGAAGGTTGGCTATCACTGGTACCAGCCTCAGAATCTACGCAAAAGTGTGCGGAAGTGTCGTATGAGTACAAAACCACGATACAGAGTAAGTATCAAGACTAGTTTCAATGAAGTAGTGACGAGGGGTCAACACTAACACTTACTAGCAGTTTAATAAGCAAGTAAAAGCATAAAATAGAAAGATTTCTAAGGCGTGATATCATCAAATGGATACATGAAAAAGCATAGTAATAACTGACAATTAGACATGCTTTTCAGGAAAAGAAATAAAAAAACATTCAATTTCTCAATTTATTCAAAAATCAGGTTATAAGCCAAACAAGTAAGAATGAGAGCTACTGCATGAATCTAAAATGCATATGCATGCTCATGACGAAACCTCAACGCCTCACAGTACCCCTCCATATACCCGACACTGGTCAAGTGTCCAATATAGCACCAATATGGATGCTTACGCTCACAGGGCCCAAAGTAACATGGGTAATCACTTGACTCCGGAGGGACAGATCCAATCCAAGCGTTGTTGCAGTGTGTAACCCGATCCACTAATAATACTGAAGTCCATAATCAATATTTCTCCTGTCATTAGTGCCATAATCCTCAAATTTTTTCAATATCCAACTCTCCAACTCATATAAATGCATATGGGATAATTTAATAAAGGTACACTGAGAAATAATAATAAAATGCAGATGAACATTGAGATGAATAAGATATAGCTTTGGCTAATCATGTAATTCAACTTTCCAAAATAGTTCAACATGTTCATTTATTAATCGAAAGTACGATCATGATATCAAGTATGAGCATCAAGAGCTAATAACCTCAAATCATAAGTCAAATAAGGAACTTTCATGAATATGGCTAAAGTAGAAAGCCCAACTCGATAAAAGAAATATGTCAAGCTCAAATAAACAAGTCATAATTCTAGTATAGGATTAAGCATGAATAAGATTTATCACATACTCAAAGAATGACCGAAACATGGATAACACTTTATAAAGTATCAACAAGGCATAATATAAGCCTAACTCTAATCGAGTATGGTCAAAACTTATCCATGCATATGCGCTCATCACCTCGCATATATGAAGCACCTAGCATGTAGCAAATATTAAGCAAATCGTCTATAGGGAGAATTCCCTCTTACAAGGATACACAAGAGACTTATCTCCAACAGATAATAACTTCAACCTTCCAAAATGGATTTTCCTTTCAAATCAACCTCCAAACGCCTCGAATATAGTAAAATAAAAATCAATAACATCAAACATTGTTATAGAAATCAACTCCAAATAATAAAGTTTCAATCTTTAATCAAATCCCTGAAAGTCAACAAAAGTAAATCTCGGCCCACATGGTTAAAACTCGAGTCAAGGGGCAGATCCCGACTACCCATAACCGAATGAGTCAAAATATGTGATTAGATTCCAAAACCACGTCCAAATTGAACCTCAAATTCCTAAAAGTTACCCTCTTAAGTCGAAGACAAAAATAACAATTTTCACCTTGAAATCCCAAGTTTTAGGTTTAGAATTCCATGTGGAATCAAGATATAAACCTTAATAAAAGTAAAAGTTCCTTACCTCCAATGTAGTAGTGAATTTGCTCTTCAAAATCCTGAAATTCCAACTTAAAATCTGCCTAGCACTACCCTTCGCGAACGCGGCCCAAGCCTCGTATTCGCGAAGCACAAAATTCTCACAGCAAAAAATCCTCCTTCGTTAACGCGAAGCCTTCCTTGCCCCTTCACGAATGCGGACAGACCCGCGCAAATCCGAAGGTTCTTCACGCAATATCTACTCCTCCTTTATGAACGCGGACCCTCGTGCGCGAATGCGATGATTACCAGTCATCAAGCCTCCGCTGACGCGATGTCTGACACGCGAACACAAAGAACAAAAAGTCTCAATCCAAATTCTTCATTGCAAACACAAGAAACCCCTCGCGAACACGATGGACATCATACACTAGGAAAATATGCTGCTCTAAAACTCGTGAAAATGGTCCAAAACCATCCCGAAAAACACATGAGCGCCCCTTTCCCTCCCCTCTCCCCCTCCCCCTTCCCCACCCCCCTTTCTGGACCCCCCCTCCTGGACCTCGTCCAATCATACCAACATGTTCATATACCTATTCAAACTTAACCAAATGTTCAAAACAGCACAACTAACATCAAAACCAAGAATCGACAATTAAAATATGTCACTTAACTTTCAAACTTCTTAATTGCAACAAACACATCTAAATCATGCCTAAATATTATGTATTCCATCAAAATTTTGCATACATGTTACAATCACATGAATGAACCTAACCAAAGTCCTGGAATGCCAACCCAAACCCGATAACACCAAATTCAACTCCTCGTCAAACTTATGAACTCTCCAAACTTCCGAATTGCCAACTTTCACCAAATAGAGCCAAAACCTCCAAGGAACCTCTAAATCTAGTTCCAAACATACGCCTAAGTCCAAAATCACCATAAAAATCTATTGGAATCGTCGAATCACAATCCGAGACTATTTACTCAAAATTCAAACCTTGGTCAACTCTAGCAACTTGAGCTTCCAAAATGAGACGAAGTGTCTCAAATCCATCTCAAACCTTCCTGAAGCCAAACTAACCGAACCTGCAATTCAAAAAACCACAAAGACACACATGGGAAGGACCAAATAGGGGAACGAGGCTCAACTATACAAACAACTGGTTGGGTTATTACAATGAGACCAGTACACCTGATCAACTACTATGGAATCCCCAACCAGAGCAGACACAAAATAGGAATATCAATAGAATAACGAGGCATATTCAAGTGTGATGCATAATATGAAGACACATATGAGTAAGTAGAACCCCGATCGAACAATACTGAAGCATCTCTAAGACAGACTGTGATAATACTTGTGATGACTGCGTTAGATGACTCCACATTACCCCTTCTAGGACGACCCCTAACTAGATGACAACCACCTCTAGCTGGTTGGGAGTGGTATAGTAATTGGTACTGGAACAATGGCCTAGCTACCATGTTTTGCTCCGTCTTGCAATCTGGAGCAATGCCTCGTGTAATGGCCTATATCCCCACACTCTAAGCAATCCTTCACCCAGCGTAGCTGTTGGGTCTGAGACTTACCCTAATGACATGAATCACGACTATAGATACTCTATATCGGAGATGCACAGATGGTAGTTGAAGGCAAATTGAATGATGGCTTCTTACAATGAGGACCATAAGCATTGTGGCCACCAAGAGTACTGCTAGAAACCTGAAGTGTTGACTTGATCGGCCTGATAAAATGTCCTTTAGAACTTAAGAGAGTAAAAATTGAGGTTTTGAGCTGTGATTTGGACTTGGATTTGGAAACCAAACAAATATTTGGACTCGTAGGGTTATTGGTAGTCGGGATCTACCCCTTGACTTAGGTTTTGACCATGTGGGTCTGGGTTGACTTTAGTGACTTTTTGGAAATTGCGTAAAGATTGAAACTTTGTTGTTTGGAATTTATTTCTATGATGTTTTTTAACATTATTGAGTATTATTTGGCTAGTTTCGAGTCGGTTGGAGGTGATTTATAAAGGGAAGGCAATTTTGGAAGGTTGATTTGGCTTGTTAAGGTAAGTATCTTGCCTAACCTTGTTGTGAGGGAATAACTCTTAGGATTTGACCTTATTTTTGCAATTGGAATGTGTGATAAGTGACATATATGCGAGCTGACAAGCACATATAAATGTATTATGCATGATTGTGACAAGATTAGACTTTAGGCCTCTATAATGCCTTGTTTGGATTGTGAACTTTCTACGATTCATGTTTAATCATTTGTATGACTATGTGATCTTATCCTTTCAGGATAGCGATCATGTTTAGGATTACTATCTCTTATTTGGCCAAGGTGGGATACTTATGGAATTGTGGTTATACTTGATTTAGCCATAGTCATGTTTCATATATCATGCATACATCCACACTTAATTATTATTATATTTGTGTGCACATTATTGGTTAATTGTGAGCATATGTCTATTTTATGATAAAATAATATCTCGGATAGTTATGAAATTGGCACATATGGACATATTGAGCGGATTGCTTGGGAATTGGCACGAGGTTTCTTCTATGCGGTTATTGTGGTAATGTTTATGTTGTGCCACACGGTCTTTGTTGTGAAGATATGATGATATTGTTACTATTTTGCACGAGTATTATATTGTGTAGCATGTGGATTTGGATCTATCCCCCTAGGGTCTCACTCTCATGTTTCTCTCTTGGTGGCATCCACGCGGATTGTGATAAATTTATATTGGTTGATTCTGATATAGAATCTGATGATGGTGAGTTTTGAGCATAATAGTGGAAGCGTTAACCATGCAAGAATCATTTATGCCTTGTTATGCATTATATATGCTTCTATGACGAATTATAACATAGTACTCTATGCATCTGTTATATGATGATGACTTGTTAGTCAAGATTGAAATATTCATGTTGAGTTGATACCGCCCGATATGATATTTGATGATACAGCATATTTTGTTATATTCTTGTTAAGAGTTATTATAAACTACACAAGTTTATTTGATTAGTGAGTATCACATGACTTGAACCTCGTCACTAATTCACCGAGATTAGTCTTGATACTTACTAAGTACATGTTATCTCGTAGTCATACTACGATTCTACATATTTTGTGCAGATCCTGATGTTGGCAGTAGCACATTTCAGTAGTGAGTCTTGTAGTTGACAAAGAGGATTCAAGGTAGTGCTACATGATCGCCCGCAGACCCTTGGAGCCCCCTTCCCCTATCTTTCATCTTGTTATCTATACATTCAAATAGTATTGTATTATTTAGAGATTTTTCTTGTATTTCAGTTTAGAGCTCGTGACTCTATACTACCAGGTTTTGGGGGATTCGATGTTTTAGTATCTTATCTATCTACTATTGAAGATTTATTTTGTTATTTATGTTCTTTCATAGGTTATATCCTATTTCGTTCGAATGGATCTATATTGTTGTCACAACCCAAATTCCAACCATAGGCCGTGATGGCGTCTGACATTGTCATTAGGCAAACCAGCAATAATTCAAGATTACGATGAATAGTACATAAATTTTCCTAAAACTAGTGAGATAAATAATCGAAAATTTTCCCGTAATCACAGTAAAATACTAACATCGTCATCAAGATTTGAAACATGATCAAAATATAAGGTTGAATATCATAATAGTGATGCAACAACGAATAAACAGTCTACAGTGCCCAAAACATGGTGTCACAAGTGCATGATCATCTGATGAAATATACAATACCACTACAACAACTGTTTGGAATAGAAATTAGATAGAATATGGTGACTAAATAGGAAAGGGACTCCGACTGTTGCCGATCGAAACATAGAAAGTAGCTCACCACAAAGTCTCCTAAACAGATGCGCCTACGAGCCTGCATGACCACCAGATTGACATGTCTCAATACCTGCACAATTTTGTGCAAAAGTGTAGTATGAGTATGTAAATCAACGCTTACCCATTAAGTATCTAGTCAAACATCGAAGAAGCAGTGGCGAGGGGTCAACATCGACACTTACTAGTAGCCCAATAATCAGATATACATAAGAAACTAGACATGTATAAGGCATGATAAATAAAAACAAAGCATATAAATATGTACAACATGTAACAAAACCATATATGAAACAGCCAAATACCAATTTCTACCTCGAATAGAGTTTATGTGACCAATATAAGGTACAAAATGCCAAACCCGAGCCAAGATACTCATGTATGTGTTGACTCTCTATCAAAATATTCGATATAATCCTTTCAATATGAACGGCTCCCACAAGAATGGTGTTGAGGGATTCAGCCCGATCACATAAGAATATTACTGAGGACTTCTCGTAAGAGTACTGCTGAGGCGAACAACCTAAACCTATAAGAGTATTAAATCTTCTGAACATAAGATAAAGTAAAATTCCATGGTCTAATCAAGTATCACTTCAAGTCTTTAGAATAGCAAAGCTTGGTGAACTACGCAAGTCTAGCCTCAGGCTAAATCATGAATTAAAGCACTTAAACAAGCAAGATTAACTCAATTAGTACAGTTAAAGCATGGTTTAAATCTTAGTATACCCCGACATGTCAAAACCTAGCATACGCATGTACGCTCGTCACCTCGAACGTATGTAGCTCCCACAACACGTAACAAATAGCAGATAGAACACCTTTGGGATGAGTTCCCTCTTACAAACTTATGCCAGAGACTTACCTCGCTAAGAAATTCGATAACCGGCTCCAACACCGCTCTAACACCTCAAAAAAATGCCGAACAACCCAAACTAGTCAAACAACATGCAATTAGTTAAAACATACTCAAGAAACCATAATTTATCAATTAGAAACAATTCCCAACCCTCGAACAAAAGGTCAACAAAAATTAACCCCACACCCGCGTGCCCGTATTCTGAAAATTCTCGAGAATAAATCTTACCCATAGCACCACGAACTCAAATATATAATATGTTCCCTAATCCGTTTCAATTTTTTAGTCAATTTCTCTTTTTATTAAATTCTAGGTTTCCAACAAAAATCCCAACATATTCAACAATTTCTACCAATTTCTATGTTAAATTCTATTTATAATCCAAGTATTTAGCTTATAAAATGTTGGAATCACTTACCTTATGTTATATGGTGAAATTTGATTTTCAAGAACATCCAAATCGCCCTTGTATGAGAGAACGAAGTAAAAATGAGCGAAGTCCCAAGCTCCAACTTTATAATCTGCCAGGAATTACTCTACGCGATCGCGGCAGTACCCTCGCGATCGTGAAGGCAAAACAAGCCTTTCCCAGATCTCCTCCTTCGCAAACGCGAACACCTTCTCGTGAACACGATGCCAAACCTTGCCAAACCTACGCAAAATGTGAGTCTTGCTCCATGAACGCAAAGTCCATATATTCTCCTTAATCCCCATTATCGCAAACACGGACGTGATTATTCTTCACCCAATCATCCATGAACGCGACACTATGCTCGCGAATGTGAAGAGGAAAAAGTAACCTATCAGCCCCCCTTCTTCGTGACCACAGAACTTGCTTCGTGATCGCAAAGCACACCGGTTATCTGCAAAAATCTGCCAACTTGAACATGGATTAGGTGGTCCGAAACTCACCGAGCTACCGGGGACTCCGTCCAATCATACCAACAAGTTCAAATACCTTATCCATACTTGTCCCAACCCTCGTAATGCAAATCCAAATGCCGAAACAGGGAATCGTCATCAAACATATAATTCTTCCAACTTCCAAGCTTATAAACTACCAACTCATGTCACAAGCGTCCGAGTCCCCCGAGCCAACTCCAAATCATCCAACTAAGTCTGAATACCCATAAAAAACTCGCTCGAGCTTATAAAATACAAATCCAAGTCCGAAGTCCCACAATTCCTCTTCAAACAAACTTATCTAACACTAAAACTTTTAAAATAGCCAACTTCAAACATAAGGTGCTGAATCGCTCCCGAACCACCTGAGACTCGACTTGAACATACGTCCAAGTCTAAAATTACCATACGAACCTATTGAAACATTCAAATCCCAATTTTGAGGTTGTTTAGGCAAAGCATTGACGTTAGTCAAACTTAGTCACCTTAGGCCACTACCATATAACTAAGCGTTTGGAATTCAACATGAATCCTTCTGGAACAAAACCAACCGCACCCGCTAATCATCAAACAGGAAAAGCACATACGAAAAGTTTCAAATAGGGTAACAGAGTTCTAGAAAGCAAAAACAAACGGTTGGGTCGATATATTCTCCACTTTATAAACAAATGTTCGTCCTCGAACGGGTTTAGAATCATACCTAGAATGTCGATATTTTCTCTACATGTCCTCCTCTATCTCCCAAGTCACCTCCTTGATTAGCTGACCTCTCTACTGAACCTTCACAACCGAAATCTTATTAGACCTCAACTTGCAAACCTATCTATCAACATTGAAAACTCTCCTCCTCGTAACGCAAGTCCCCAACCATCTGAATTGTGCTATAATCCAACACATGGGACCTGTCAGCATGGTACTTCCAAGTCATAGACATATGGAACACTGGATTAAATCCCAATAGGCTAAAAGGCAAAGCAAGCCTATATGCCAACTAACTCAGTCGCTCGAAAACCTCAAACAGCCCATGAACCTCGTACTCAACTTCCCTCACTTCCCGAGTCTATGATACCCTTCATAGGTGACACCTTTAAAAGTACTTTCTCGCCCTCCATAAAAGACAAATCATGTGCTTTCTTATCCATGTAACTCTTCTGCCTAGACTGAATTATGAGAAATCACTCCTGAATCAACGTCACCTTATCTAAAGCATCCTTTACCAAATTGGTACCATATAGTCTAGACTTGCCGAGATCAAACCAACCAACTATGGAAAGACATCACCGTCAATACAATGCCTCATATATAGAGCCATCTTAATGTTGGACTGATAGTTGTTGTTATATGCAAACTCAACCAATGGCAAGAATAGGTTCCACTACCCTCCGAAATAAATCGCACATCCCCTGATAATATCCTCCAAAATTTGAACGGTCCACTCTGATTGCCCATTTGTCTTTTGAAGAAAGGCCATGTTGAGCTATACTCAGATACCCAACTCACTCTGTACCGCTCATCAGAAATGCAAAGTGAACTGAATACCTCGATTTGAAATAATGGAAATAGGCATGCCATGAAACCAGATGATCTTTTAAATGAAAATCTGAGCCAACTTCTCTTAAATATAAGAAGTCTTCACCGGAATAATATGTGCAAACTTGGTCAGTCGATCAATAATGACCCAAAAAAATCAAATTTCCTCAACATACGCTGCAAACCAACCACTAAATCCATAGTGATGCTCCCATTTCCACTTTGTATAACCATCTGCTGAAGCAAACCAATTGGCCTCTAGTGTTCATACTTAAACTGTTGGCAATTCAGAAACCTTGATATATATATTCAACTATGTCCTTCTTTATCCCCCCCCCCCCCCCCCCCCCCAGTGATGTTGTCTCATGTACTTAATACATCTTTGTGAGACCTGGATGAATAGAATAGTGTGAACTGTGAGCCTCATCCTTGATCAACTCCCTCTAACTATCAACATTAGGAACACATAAGTGATCCTGGAGCCTCAGAAAACCATCACCACCAATAGTTACCTCCTTGGCACCACCTCGTAGTACTATATCTCTAAGAACAAACAAATGCAGATCATCACACTAACGAGCCTTAATCCACTGGTCTCTGAAATATCCAACCCCAAAATTTAGTTAGCTAAGGACTGAATGTCCAAAGCTAATGGCCTCTCCTCCACTAGAATAAATGCAAAGCTACCCATGCTCTCCTCCTTTCTTCTCAAGGCATCTGCGACCACATTCGCCTTGCATGGATGATAAAGAATAGTGATATCACAATCCTTTAGTAACTCAGACCACCTACGCTGCCTAAGTTTAAGGTCCTTTTTCTTAAATAGATGTTGCGAACTATGCTAATCGGTGTACACCTCACATGACACATCATAGATATAATGCCTCCAAATCTTAAGAGCGTGAACTATCGCAACCAACTCCAAATTGTGCATATAATAATTCTTCTCGTGGGGCTTGAACTGACGAGGATCATAAGCAATCACTCGCCCCTCCTACACCAATACACAACCCAAACCAACGCATGAATAATCACAATAAATGGTGTACATCCCAAAACCTAAAGGTAACACTAATACCGATGATGTAGTCAATGCAGTCTTAAGCTTCTGAACTGAACATCCTTCTGGATAAATATAGTCTAAGGAGCTGCAATAGAAAAGACTCCACAAATCAACGATAGTAACCGGCTAGCCCCAAGAAACTCCTTATCTCAGTCGTAGAGGTAGGACGAGGCCAACTTTGAACTTCCTCGATCTTCCTACTATCCAACTTAATACTCTCACCTAATACAACATGTCCCAAGAAAGCCACAAAATCTAACCAAACTCGCACTTAGAGAACTTGGCGTATAGCCTCTAATCCTTGAAAATCTAAAGCACTACTGTAAAATATTGCTCGCATTCCTCCATGATACGCGAGTTGATCAATATGTCATCAATAAAGAAAATCACAAATGAGTCAAGATATGGACTAAAAACCCAATTTATCAAATCTATAAACATCGATGTAGCATTAGTCAGGCCGAAAGACATCACTAGAAACTCACAGTTCCCATTTCTAGTATGGTGGTCTTTGGAACATCCGAAGCACAAATCCTCAACTGATGATACCCGGATCCCAGGTTGATCTTCAATAACAGCCTAGCACCCTGTAGCTGAACAAATAAATCATCAGTGTGCGGCAAAGGATACTTGTTCTTAATGGTGACTTTGTTCACCTGGCAGTAGTCAATACACATCCACATACTCCCATCTTACTCTTCACAAATAATACTGGTGCACCCCAAGGCGACACACTCGTCTTGATAAACCGTTTCTCGAGAAATTCTCGAGCTTCTCATTTAACACTCTAAACTTCATTGAACCGAATATGATACCGTTGTCGCGCCCCCCTTTTTCCTCTCTTTTTGGATTGGTCAGGATTTTCGACATTATTGGGAAAACTCGTTTCCTTTTGGGAAAGGGGGTATAATGAGTTCGAAGAGTCGCCACCTAACGAATTAAGGTGCGTTAGGACACCTATTAAGGGTCATTCATAACACTAATTGCATAACCAGAGATTGGGTAAGGGCTTCAAATTACTTCAAAGGGAAGGTGTTAGGCACCCCTCAAAGTCCACAACTGTGGGTCCCGGCCAAACATGCTTTGTGAATTATTCAAGTAGCAAGTAGATAGTCTAAGCACACATATGTAAATAAATAATGGTCTTAACAGATTAGCAGTCCAAGCACACATATGTAAAGGATAAAGGAGGTCCTAAGTTGTTTATCCTATAGGATCATATCTGTGCAATGCCCGGTAATCACTCCTTAATGAGGGGCTACACG
Source organism: Nicotiana paniculata (assembly GCA_005239505.1). Lineage (NCBI taxonomy): Eukaryota > Viridiplantae > Streptophyta > Magnoliopsida > Solanales > Solanaceae > Nicotiana > Nicotiana paniculata. The sequence continues at coordinate 48,221 of ML340103.1, forward strand.
TTGCACTAGCGCACATGTCATCATATCCTTTTCTACCCATTATCCCCCCCTTAGCGGTTTATTAAGCGAGTTTGATTTAACGAGTTCTAAGCGTTCGGTTACCCGTCCCTTCTTTGTAGTCCCGGAGGAGTTTAGGACCTCTAATATGCTGGCAGTTCTAGACAAACCCCTATGGTTTTAAAAGGGAAAAACTCGACGACAAGCAAGAACAAGTAGGACTAGCACATAAGTGACAAAATAGTTACGAGGCTCAGATTCACCTCCACCCATAATGCAAATAAACAGAACGTTTAAAACATAGAAAAAGGCATTTTTATTATAAAAAGGACCATAAGACAGGATATATAAGTGACATCAATGCACAGGAATAAGCAACACTGTTTCATACAAAATTTAGCGACTGGGCCCTAATCAGTTTACCCACTGATTTTAAACCTGTTATCCTTTAAGCAGTAAACATGATCAAAGCAGTTTCCAATTTTATAATAACTAATTACCTAAGGCTTGCCTAAGCGTGAGACTATATGCAATCGATATTAGACGAGGTGTTTAAACAGTTTAAAAATTGTTTAACCTACAAACATGTTGTTCTAAGTGACACAGACTTAAAAAGGTGATTTATGCCAGTTATGTTCAGAAAACATACATCTATATGTGAGACTGTTTTTATGCCTTTTCAGGGGCCAATCACTTATTTTAATAGAAGCCGTAATCAAACGAATGCAAGTAGAATTCCTAGAACATGATATCTAAATGCATATTGGAATGATAGCTTCATTAAGACAGTGTTATTAGCCTAACAACAGGATTTCTAAGTGAAAGCACTTATGCAAGCTTGAAGCATGGATTAATGATATGCTGAAGCAATAAACGTGAAGCCCTAAGAACAGGATATCTAATGCATGTTTAGCATGATTTGGACGCAAATGAACACATTAGTCCTAAGACATGGCTTCTAATGCAGATTCGCAGAATATAAAGCCTAAGAACATGGTTTCTACCCAGTTTTTACCCACAGTACCATACACTACCCTCCCTTTTCACTAGTCACCCCAATATCTATTTACAAATTAATTATTACAAACCAATAGCTGAACGAATTACATAAATAAATAAAAAGAGAAGAAGTTGAACTATAGGGAGCCTAAATCAGGCCCAAATACGACCTGAAGATACCAGGCCTTCAGCAGTCTCAAATGCCAAAGATTTCAGAACCAATTCTATGTCCAGGTGTGTCAGAGTTCCTTAAGAACCTCAAGAATCCCGGGCAGTGCTCACACCCAGACTTTTCATAACAAGAACTGAGTAAGTGCAGTGTGGAAGAGTCAGCCCCAGTGTGCCAGAGTTCTGAGGAATCTCAAGGATCCCAAGGCAGTACACGCACTGGAGGGGCAGAACCTATTGACCTAAGATTGAAGTGAGAGTGCTTGACATCGTTTTGAAAGATTTCTAGTGAGAAAACAGTGTAGAGATAACTCTAGGAGTGAAAAGGTTTTCTGAAAATAGGAACTAGTTTAGTAATAAAATAATATGGGAAAATTACTAAAAACACATTTGAAATCAGAACACAAACCAATTGGTCATAGAACAGCCAGATTCAAAAGCACTTGGCAAACAGATTCCACACAGGGATAAAGGGGTTGGGGACACATAGAATACACATCAGTGTACAGGGAAGCATATAAACAGCAAAATGCAAAGAATACTTAAGAGCTTCATAAAATTATTAGGCTAGTCATAATGGTAGGTGATTGAGACATAGAAAAAGGATTATGGTGAAGCCAATGTCGAAAGTAAATAAACACTGGACAATATCAAACACACAACTATAATCAATTTAGAACCCTAAGAAACTAGGTGACTTAATATGACCTCTTCAATGAAGAAGAATAGGCAGGGGTAAGTAGGCATGTTGGACAAACAATCAAGTAGACAACTATGTTTATACATGCTAATTATAGTTTGAACAAACAGGGTTAAACATGCTAGTTATACATTGAAACAAGCCAAGACTTTAAACATGATAAGCAAGGAAGTAAACAAGAAAACATATTGGATTCATTGTCAATAGTGCAGAAATGAAACACATAGGGTTTGGGTTTCAAGATTTAATTAGAGACATACCAGTTGAAGAAAAGAGTGCAGAATATAAAGTAGGTGTAGTTCCAATATCTAGCCTTGGATTTCAGCTAGCTAGACCAAGAGTTAATACAGGTAGCAGAGAAAGAAATGAGAGTTTGAGTGTAAGTGTGTGTTTGTGAACTTAGTTCGTGTGTTAAGAGGTAAAATAAGAGTGTTTATATAGCAGTTTAAGAGTAGAACAAAATAAGGTAAACTAATCGGAAACCAGCAATTAAGGAAATGACAATATCCAATCACACAAGGAGTTCAGAATAGACTCCTTTAGTTAAGGGCAAGTGACCAAACGGTAATAGTAGGGATTCAATTTAGGCAAGAAGTTCAAATCAAACCAAACAAGGGAGTCAGAATAAACTCTTTTAATTAAGGGAAATTGATCCAACGGTAATAACAAGGGTCTATTTAAGGAAAGAATCCCAATCATACCATGTAAAGAATCAGTAAGAATCCACAATCTACAAGGGCAATCAAAAAAGGCATGGATGACCATTTAAGGTCATAAACAGGGAAACAAAACAAGACTTACACATACGAATCTCTAACTGAGTAAATCAATCAGCCAAACTTACAAAATAATACTGAGTTCTGGAATAAAATAACAACTCCCATAAATAGAAAACAGACCAAGTAAATCCTTCGCAAAAAAATATAGAAATTAGCCAGAAAATATATTTGAACCCTAATAGAGGTTAATTAGGCCAAAATATCACAGAATAATGGATTCGACAAAGAAAAATGTTTAAAAAATGTTTAAGTCCAAGAAATAGAGCAAAGTAATATGACTGGCAACACAGAAAATACCCAGAATCAAAGCAATGGTTTAGAAAAATCACAAAATCAACTAAGGTTTGGATACTTTGGCAAAAATCAGCCCAGAAGATGAAGGAGAATCGATTAAACACTTAGAAGTCAGAAAAACCTTTGAAAAACAATTTGTAATAAACCCTAGTTTAGGGAAAAATTAAAACAATCAGTTAAAACCAGAAGTTTTTCAAATAAAAACATGTAAGAGTGCTCGATTCATCTCAGATCTGAGAAGATCTAAGGTAATGGACTAGGATTTTTTCAGAAAAGTAACACGGATGAGAACATAGGTTTAGACACCATAAATTCGTAACAAAATAAAGAGAAATTTCTTTATTCATAGTCAGCAAATGGCCTGAGACAGGCTAGAGATCAAAAGGTGCAAATCAGAACCGTTTGGGTTCCTTGAGATCCTCTCAAGGATCTAAGAAACGGATGGACCATAGCAAATAGGAGGCCAGGACTGGCCGGAGGAGCCATAGGAGCATCATAAGGTGAAGGTTTACGTTGGTGACGGCGTTTTAGAACTAGGGTTCAATCGAGAGATTTGAGATAAGAGGGAAGGAGTGACGGCGGGTGAGAGGAATAAAATGAGAGGGCTTGGGGGGTCGTTTAGGTTAATTAAGGAAAGGTTCAATCTGGGTCGTTGATCAAAAATGATCAACGACCAGGATTCAAGCGGAATTGGGTCGGGTTAGGTAGGGGTTTGGGCCTGGTTGTATTGGACTAGTTAATAAGGTGTTTTGGACTGGTTATATAGGCTGCAATTGAAATAATAATAAGCTATTTGTTAAATACCCAAAATAAATTAATTAAAAATAATTTGTAAAATATTTACTAATTATAAAAATGTATTTCATGCATAGAAATGTTTTTAAAATGGTTATTTAGTATTTAAAATACAAAAGACTAATTTCTGGTAAAAAATAATACAAAATATTAGGCATGGGCTATAATTGCAAAGTTATTGCAATTGTAGCCAAAAGGTGTCAAATTGGCTATTTATGGAATGATTTAGACTTAATAGGACCATAATAGTAATATTAAATCAATAAAATATTTTGAAATCATTTGTGATGTAATTTTGTAATTATTTATTAGAAATAAAATACTGGAAAAATTAATAAAATATGTAAAAAATTGTGAAAAAATATCAATTGATGCTAATGCATGATTTTGAAGACATATATGCATTTTGAAATATTTTTTAGGAAAAATTGGGTATCAACAGCTGCCCCTCTTTACCCGAAAAGGATGAAAGAGTTATCATGTAAAGATATGATGGCCAATTTTGACCGAGCGAAACGGTTAGAGAGATTTAGGCCACACCCTGGCTTCTGAGCTGCCTACATATCTATGGTTTTACAGGAATCAGGTTGCGTGTAGTTCCGGATTCATCAGCGAGATATACCGGTGAAGTCACTGCAAGAACGGACGTAATATCTAGGGATAGGTGAACGAATGGTTCACGAGAGAGGTCAAGTTTGATACAGTTGAGGGAACTGGAGCGGGATCGCTCCTGCTGGGATAGTAGTTGCTTGTCGGGTCACTTGCAAATAGAGATAGTACGAGCATATATTTATGCGAAAATTTAAACATGATGCAGATTCACGTAGGACCATGAGAGTTGTCTTCGGACGGCTAAGGATGACGTTCTTGGACCATGACATCTTGGGTTGTGAGTTAATTAATGAGATTCAGAGGCCATGAAATGATGTTCTTGTTCCATGAAGATGGTGCCTCTGAACTATCACACCTTTGAATAATGATATGCAAATTTGAGATATCCTCAGGCCATGACATGGTGTCTTCCGGCTATGAGGATGATGCCTTTAGACTATGGTGCCTTTAGACAGGTTGGCGATATTTCAGCCCATGAGATGCAATAATATGATGTCAACAAGACAGATCTTAGTCTTGTGAAGCGGAGGGCAAAGCTTAGCCCAAAAGAAAATCAAAGGAGAGACAGCGGTTAGTCTAGGCGAAAGAATGTAAATTGGAGACAGAGATTAGCCTTATGCAAGGTGGGACATGGATTAGTCCCATGCAGATGAAGACAGAGATATTAACCTTATGAAGATGTGGAGGAAGAGATTAGCCTTATGCAAAATGCGGGACAGGGCTTAGTCCCATGCAAATGAAGGCAGAGATTAGCCTTATGCAGGGGAAAGGCAGCGTTTAGCCTTATGCAGATGAAGGCAGAGATTAGCCTTATGCAAGGTGTGGAGACAGAGAATAGTCTCATGCAAATGAAGGCAGAGATTAGCCTTATGCAGGGGAAAGGCAGCGTTTAGCCTTATGCAGATGAAGGCAGAGATTAGCCTTATGCAAGGTGTGGAGACAGAGAATAGTCTCATGCAAATGAAGGCAGAGATTAGCCTTATGCAAATGGAGGCAGAGATTAGCCTTATGCAAGATGCGGGACAGGGCTTAGTCTCATGCAAATGAAGGTAGAGATTAGCCTTATGCAATGGAAGGAGGAGATAAGCCTTATGAAAATGGAGGTAGAGATTAGCCTTATGCAAGATGCGGGACAGGGCTTAGTCCCATGCAAATGAAGGTAGAGATTAGCCTTATGCAGGGGAAAGGCAGTGTTTAGCCTTATGCAGATGAAGGCAGAGATTAGCCTTATGCAAAATATGGAGACAGAGCGTAGTCTCATGCAAATGAAGGCAGAGATTAGCCTTATGCAAATGGAGGCAGAGATTAGCCTTATGCAAGATGCGAGACAGGGCTTAATCTCATGCAAATAAAGGTAGAGATTAGCCTTATGCAGGGGAAAGGCAGCGTTTAGCCTTATGCAGATGAAGGCAGAGATTAGCCTTATGCAATGGAAGGCAGAGATTAGCCTTATATAGAGGAAAGCAGAGATTAGCCTTATGCAAATGAAGTCAGAGATTAGCCTTATGCAAAGGAAGGCAGAAATTAGCCTTATGCAAAGTAAGGTAGAGATTAGCCTCATGCAGAGGAAGGCAGAGATTAGCCTTATGCATAAAATAGGATGAATAGCAGATAGTAGCAGAATTTCTTAGCTGGTAGCAGATTTTAATAGCGCGATTATTGTGAGGATTGTGACTTTGTGGCATGTTTATCCTTTGTCCCTGCATCCAAAGAAAAATTGTGAGTTCTGTAAAAGGGGAGGTTGGTTTGTATCCCTGCTGGCTTTGCTTGACTTGTTTTGTCTGGCCTGAAAAATCTGGTTTAAATCGTTGGGGTAGCGTTTAGCTAAACAGAGTTACCTTACAAGCAAGCATGCATAGTTTTGTAAAGACATAGTGAAAAATATATTTGAGAAATTTAGATGAACCAATGGCTGTGACAAGATCCGAGACATTGCAACTTCTCTTGCTATAGAATTTTGAGGGTCCTCCTCAAAATTCTGTCCCAGTTAGATGAATTGATGTCTCTGACTGTTGTACGCGCTGCGATCGGCTGAACTTGCTGCCCCAGTTTCCAATTGTGAGGGAAATAAGATTTTTATTGAATCGCGACCGAACCCATAGAGCTGCCTACATATCCCCTCTTAAACGGGAATCAGGTCGAGCGTAGTTCAATTTTACAGCATTTGATAGAAGCATAAAGAGTTACACATAGTATCGCTTAACTACATCTGAGTTGACTGGTTTTGGCCAGACTTCTCCATCCATTTCTACAAGTATAAGAGCTCCTTTTGTCAGTACTCTGTGGACCAAGGCGTTGATTTTCTTGGTGACTTCCTCCTTGATTTTCAAACTCATATCAGGCTTAACCTTCTGGAGCTTTTTCTTCACTGGTGGACACATTGGATTGGTAGGCAACTTGTGAGCCACGATAGATGTACTTAGTCCGGTCATATCATCATACGACCATGTAAATACATCTTCATACTCCTTCAGGAATTGTGTATACTCCTCTTTTTCTGGCGGTGACAGGTGGATGCTAATGCGGGTTTCTTTGACGGTCTCTGAATCTCCCAAGTTGATTACCTTCGTCTCATCCAGATTGGACTTAGGCTTGTTTTCAAAGTCCTCTACTTCTCTGATGATTTCCTCGGGTATGATATCTTCTTCTTCTAAATCACTATCCTTTTGTTGCGTTGTCTCATTGCATGTCACAGTCTTTGGTTCATCAAGACAGGGAATAGTAATGTTGTATAGATAAAAGTATTAGAGAAAGATGACAATAACAAATACTGATTCATTGAAACATAAGTGATTTTCAATAATTTAAACAAATGATTTGGAATACTGGGGATTTTATTTAAAGCAGAAAAATGCAAAAAGGAAATCATTAGCGAATAAAATAAACAGTGCTTGTTCAGCCTTGCTACCCCGGGACTCGTCGGGCCCTAGATGGTCTGACAGTCCAGGTTCTGAGGAGCGATCCCTTGCTCACAGCTTGGATGGTAGGTCCTTCCTCCTCCTCCCCCTCAACGATGACACAACAATCCATATCCTCGTCTTCCAAGAATAAGTCCCTTAAGGATGCTAATGCTTCTTTCTCCTCTGGTTCCCCTATGACGTCGACTTGCTGGAAAATCTGTTCCAGACACGGTATGGGCTGCTCCAATGGATAGTAGGGACCGCACCATGGTGGCGTCCAGTCATCGTACTCTTGCCAAGTGTACTGGTATCTCAGGCCAAAGGTAGTGCCATGGTGCTTTAGCCGTATTGGCTTGGAAATGCCTTGAAGATTCTTACCGAGACCCTTGTCGAGTTCGTATCCGCTCCAATTCATTATTCTTTCAATCTTACTACTCCGCCACTTATCCTTGTCTATTGTGTTGACCCGTTCGATGTGGTGGTAAGTTTCTCCACCAAGCCTCCTTCTACCTTCAATTATCGGGATAGTTTGGCGACTGTAGATGGGGTTGCTCCCACCCCCATGGATAATGACTTCCTGATGATTCCACTAGAATTTTACCGCCTGATGAAAAGTTGAGGCCACAGCCTCAGCGGCATGTATACATGGTCGTCCTAGTAACAGATTATAGGACGCGGATATATCTAACACCTGAAATTCAACCTTAAACCATGTAGGCCCCATCTGCAAACAGAGACTGATTTCTCCAATGATGGACCTTTGAGACCAATCGAAAGCCTTTACATTCATGGATCCTTCTCGTATTTCGTACAGTACCTTGCCTAGCCTCTTTAGTGTTGTTAACGGGCAAATGTTAAGGATGGACCCTCCATCAATCAGAACCCTGGTAATGAAGTAATCTTCACATTGCACGGTAATGTGCAGTGCCCTGTTGCGACTCAAGCCTTCAGGTGGTAGTTCATCCTCGTGGAAAGTAATCTTGTGACTTTCTAATACCTGCCCCACCATGTTAGCCATCTCTCCGCTTATGGTATTGTTAGGAACATAAGCTTCATTCAACACTTTCATTAGAGCAATCCTATGTGCTTCTGAATTCTGCAGCAGTGATAAGATATATATCTAGGCCGGAGTCTTGTTCAGATGATTTATGACTGAGTACTCCCTGGCTTGCACCTTCCTCTAGAGGTCATCTGGTCCTGTCCCAATAACGGGAGGCCTGTTAGAAGTCTGTTTGCTGGATTCTCCCAAGTGTTCGGGCGTGTAGACCCTTCCCGTCCTTGTCATCCCCTGTGCTGCACCAGCTTCTTCTACCTTGACCTTTCCCTTCCTTCTAGATTCAGCTACGTAATCCCAGGGCACGGCATTAGTGTTGAAGGGTGGCGTAGTTGATACTGTCACTGCAATTGGTGTGGCTACCTTTACTTCGAATGGAACAGGAGTCACTGCAGGTGGTGCTATTTCAACCTGGAATGGCGCGGGCGTATCTGTAGTTGGTGATATCTCTAACTCAAACGGGACTGATGTAGTCACCTCAACCTCTTTTGACGGCTATGTCTGCACTATGATGGGATTGAGTGTAACTCTTGGCTTCTTGGGATCATCACCTTCTTTGATTAACCGATTGACCCTTATATGTCCCATTCTTCATCTATTTCTATTACATTGACACCTCTACCCCTGTAATCTGGGAGGGGATTATTACGGATATTAGAAGCAGCTTCCTTCGCCTGGATGATTTTATTGTCGATCAAAGCCTGGATCTTATCCTTCAACGATCGGCATTCATCGATGGCATGTCTTTTCATGCCGGAATGGTATGCACAGGTTTTGTTTGATTGGCCCATTGGGATGGATTCTCTGTGGCTACAGCAGGGATGGGGGTGACATAACCAGCAACTTTTAGCCTTTCATATAGCTGGTCAATAGGCTCGGCAATGGCGGTATATTTTTTGGGTGGCCTGCGGTCAAAGTTGGGTCGAGGTCTTGGGAAATTTTAGCGAGCTGGAAGTGATTGAAAGAGAGGTGGTTGGGAGTTTTATGTGTGATAGGCAGTAGCTGGTTGGGAATATCTTGGAGATGTGGGTTGATATGTAGGTGGGAGTGACGGTCGATATGTAGGTGGAGGTACTTGGTATGCAAGTGGAGAGGTTCGATATTTCAGTGGGGATTTGGGTCCCTGTGCAACCATTACTGCTCCTACATCTTTCTTCTTGGATATACCACCGGACTACAGTGCTTTGTTGGTAGCTTGTAGTGCTTCAAAATTTGTGACCATCCCACTCTTGATTCCCTCTTTAATCCTTTCACCCAGCTTGATGATGTCATAGACCTTGTGATTTTCAATTACAAGCAGTCCTTCATAATATTGCGGGTCCTGTGCCCTGACGAAGAATTTGTTCATATGTTCTTCATATAATGCTGGCCTAACCTTGGCCGCTTCTGACCTCCAACGAGTGGCATACTCGCGAAAGGTTTCAGTGGGTTTCATCTTGAGATTCTGGATGTAAAATATGTCCGGCACATTTTTCGTGTTGAACTTGAATCGGTCCATGAAATCTGAGTCCATACTCACCCAATTATGCCACTTCTTGGGGTCCTGGCTGAGGTACCAAGAGAAGGCATCCCTTTTGAGGCTCCTCATGAACAATTTCATCCGAATCTTTTCATCTCTTCCAACTCCGACCAGTTTGTCACAATAGGTCCTCAAATGGACCCTGGGATCACCAGTACCGTCGAACATTTTGAACCTGGGAGGTTTGTAACCCTCTGGTAGTTCTACATCAGGCTATATACAGAGATCTCATAATTCAATCCTTTGATCCCCTTACCTCCTTCCATGCCTTGAACTCGGCTAGTCAATTTCTTGAGTTCTTCAGCCAGGTTTATAATAAGCAGGTCTTTCTCACTGGGTTCCGGTGTGTAAGAAATGGGTTGGGTGGAGTGAGGTAGAGTCTCCACTTATATGGGGTTGTTATGGTGGCCTGGTGCTTGAGCATAGAGGTGATCGTTGGTGGAATTTTGTGGTTCAGGAATGATGGGTGGAGTGTTTCGGGGAGTGTGGCAGGTGTTTTGCTATTATTGTGGTGGGATGGTTTGGTTTTGTGGTGGAGTTGTATAGTGGTGAGTTGCGGGAGGGTTCTGTCTGTTGGGGGTATTCTGAGGTGGTGCGGGGTTTTGAGTGTTCGGGTGGCTGGCATCCGGAATAGTAAATGAGAAGGACAAGTTCGCTAGGTTCTGAACATGTTTAAGTTCCCCTTGAAGTTTCAGTATCCTTTGGTCGAGTTGTGACACAGCATCATTCTAAACCTGAGTACCCCTACTGTCAGAAGCTTCGGTATGTTTAACTGATGTCGAGTTTTCCTTTCTGATATTAGTCAAATCTTCCATCTTGCCTTTGCCTTTGCCTTTAGGTAGACTAGGAGGAGGAGAAGGTGGAGGGCCCCTGGATCTCGTATGATATGCTGATGCTGCCAGAATGCACGAACCAACCTTTGGGAAGGAGGAATAATCAAAGAAATAAAATAAAAACAAAAGGTAACAAGTCAGTAAGGATCATGAGAAAAGTATTTGCAGTATTTAAACACATATTGCAGAATTGTAAACGTGCGTCTTAATTTGGGAGCCTCGTTGTGCCCGAGGTAGGCCTAGCGACAGGTTGATTTGGAGAACTTAGATGCCAAAAATTGCCTCATTTCATTAATGTAAAAGTAGACAAATCTAAAACGACACTAAATAAGATAAGTCACTAATGGCACTTGGCCTTATTACATTTGAAAAAGCAGGTAATCTAATCTACTTGGTCCTAGAAGGACCTTCCCCAGGCTTGATCTTCTTGGCTCTGTGGATCAGGTTCCCCAGGTCGTGGATGCCTAACAGCAGGTATACTCTCTCTAGATGCCCTCCTTTGCTTCCCTCAGCATTCTGGCAGTCGACGACTCTTTTCATCGTCTTCACCTCTAGCTCCATCACACCCTGCTCCAAATATTCCAACCTTTCATTATATTTGATATCCCTTTCCCTCCATTCATTGATCAGTTCCATATCAGTCTTGTGTTGCTCCAGATGCTCGACCTCGGACTCATGAACCTTTTTGCGCAGTTTATTGTATTTCACTTGGGCTTCAGCAACTTCGTCTATGACCCTGTTTCCGCCACCAATTCTCCGCTCAACTATCCCTTCTATATGTCTTCTAACTATGATAGGTAAAAGCGTACATGCCCTGTGTGGTACCTGTCTGGCTCGATGGTGTCCCTTTCTACAATAACCTTTAGATGCCACATATGCTGAGCTTCACATTTGTACGGGATTTCGTCGTCTTGAAAATCTGCCCTGTAATGACTCATTTTAGGAACTCGCGGTATGACTTGCTTCTTGTCTGCCTGTCTCATAACCCTGATGGGAACATAAGGGTATATGCCCCTTAACCCGATAAACACCAAGTGCGTAGCGTCCCTTGATCTGATAATGAACTCACTGTTAGGGAACCATTCGAACATTCATTGAACCTGGTCCTCAGTAAAATTGTCAAAAAACTGCACCCACTCTGTAGCATTTTCCGGTTGAGGAAACCTGTTTGGGATGTAAGTCATTCTCTTAGGGTGGTGGAAGGCTATATGATCATTCCACTCCCTTCGTGGAAACTCTTGACGATATTGACCCCTTTGGAGGTGCTCCAATAACCAAACCTGTAGCAGCAGATTACAACCCTCAAAGTGTTTGAATCCCTTCTGGCAGCGGTCTAAGGCTCGGTATATGTCTGCTATCATCATAGGGATAATGGTATATGTTTGCCCCTCGATCCCCTCCATTAAGGTTTTGTCTACCATAGCCAATCTAGTGTGAATCCTGTCTCCTTTACTTGGAAATACTATCATACCCAGGAAGAAAACAACGAACATAAAAACCCTGAATATGACCCAAGGAAGTGATAGAGTGGAAAATACGATAGGATTTGCTATGGTCGTATCGTTCATAGATGTAGTCAAAAGTTATGTAGGACTCCTTCAGGCACTCTAAATCATCGTTCTTTTTCAAACCCATCATTTTCAGGAACCCCCTAGTGGCACGATTTTTCGGCACCAATAAACCCGGAATGTCCCAAGGTAATCCAGCGAAGCCCCTATCTCCTCCAAGAGAGAGGTCATTTCTATGTTGCCAAAATAGAACACGGACCTTTCTCTGTCCCAGAACATAGTGGCCACTTCGATCAACGTATTGTTTGGTAGGATATCCAGTAAAGAGGGTAAGTTTCCGAGGACCCTTTTCACATGGTCTTTGTCACTTGGCGAAAGGTCCTCCTACCAATCCAGCAACAATGGTGGTATTCCTTGGACCATGCCAAACCTGGGGACTTCGTGCCTCATCTTCTGCAAAACAAATAAGGTTAGACCATTTCCCCCTCCAGATTCAACTACTTATACATCAGTGATTAGCATATTGGCACTTATTTCTCCAAATTAATGTACAGATCATGGTTGCGTCCGTTGGGATAATGGAAACTCCAGTGGACTTTTTTGGACAATGTTTTTCCTAAAGGTTATTATGTGGACAACATATTAACTCGACTAGGTTTGACCATGGTGGATGTAAATTTATAATTAGAGTAAGGTTACTATGGGGGTCTATACTGGTACCCTCAAGCCGACAACTTGAGGAGGAAAGGCACGGAACTGTCGACTACACCGCTGATCGACTAGTTTCACCGCAAATAAGCCTTTCCAAATTTAGGGGTGATATAAATAGGAAGAGTGCAACCACTCATCAAGCGTTGCTATAGGATTTGTATAGGCACGAGTGGAATATGATGTTGAGCATGATTATGCATCAATAAGCAATAAACATGTTGTCACGTATTTGTACACTATGAAAGCAATAAATACTTGCACATTATGAAAATGATACAAAAACAGTTATAATTGAAAAGCACTTACAAAGGAAAACAAAAAGAAACATGTCAGTTTCATTTTTTAAAAAATAAATACTAGGGAGACTAAGCAATTAATTGCACATAAAGGGGAAAGGGAAACGGTGCAGGTATTTAACAAAACAAGGCATACTTAGACGAATTCACAAAACAATTTGTAATAGTAAAAGCCTAGAAATCCCCAGCAGAGTCGCCATGCTGTCACGCCCCCCTTTTTCCTCTCCTTTCAGATTGGTCAGGGTTTTCGACATTATTGGAACAACTCATTTTCTTTTGGGAAAGGGGGTATAATGAGTTCGAAGAGTCTCCACCTAACGAATTAAGGTGCGTTAGGACACCTATTAAGGGTCATTCCTAACACTAATTGCATAACCAGAGATTGAAATTACTTCAAGGGGAAGGTGTTAGGAACCCCTCAAAATCCACAACTGTGGGTCCCGGCCAAACATGATTTGTGAATTATTCAAGTAGCAAGTAGATAGTCTAAGCACACATATGTAAACAAATAAAGGTCTTAACAGATTAGCAGTCCAAGCACACATATGTAAAGGATAAGGGAGGTCCTAAGTAGTTTATCCTATAGGATCATATCTGTGAAAAGCCCGGTAATCACTCCTCAATGAGGGGTTACACGTTGCATTAGCGCACAGGTCATCATATAATTTTCTACCCATTATCCTCCCCTTAGTAGTTTATTAAGCGAGTTTGACTTAACGAGTTCTAAGCGTGATGTTACCCGTCCCTTCTGTAGTCCTGGAGGAGTTTAGGACCTCTAATATACTGGCAGTTCTATACAAACCCTATGGTTTTAAAAGGGAAAAACTAGGCGACAAGCAAGAACAAGTAGGACTAGCATATAAGTGACAAAACAGCTACGAGGCTCAGATACACCTCCACACATAATGCAAATAAACAGCACTTCTCAAACACAGACAAAGGAAGTTTTATTAGAAAAAGGACCCTAAGACAGGATATCTAAGTGACATCAATGCACAGGAATATGCAACATTGTTTCATACAAACTTTAACGACAGGGCCCTAATCAGTTTACCCACTGATTTTAAACTTGTTAGCCTTTAAGCAGTAAACATGATCAAAGCAGTTTCCCATTTTATAATAACGAATTACCTAAGGCTTGACTAGGCGTGAGACTATATGCAATCGATATTACACGAGGTGTTTAAGCAGTTTAGAAATTGCTTAACCTACAAACATGTTGTTCTAAGTGACACAGACTTAAAAGGGTGATTCATGCCAGTTATGTTTAGAAAACATACATCTATATGTGAGACTGTTTTTATGCCTTTTCAGGGGCCAGTCACTTATTTTAATGGAACTAGGCGTAATCAAACGAATGCAAATAGAATTCCTATAACATGATATCTAAATGCATACAGGAATTATAGCTTCATTAAGACATTGTTATTAGCCTAACAACAGGATTTCTAAGTGAAAGAACTTATGCAAGCTTGAAGCATGGATTAGTGATATGCTGAAGCAATAAACGTAAAGCCCTAAGAACAGGATATCTAATACATGTTTAGCATGATTTGGACGCAAATGAACACATTAGTCCTAAGACATGGCTTCTAATGCATATTCGCAGAATATAAAGCTTAGGAACATGGTTTCTACCCAATTTTACCCACAGTACCATACACTATCCTCCCTTTTCACTAGTCACCCCAATATCTATTTACAAATTAATTATTACAAACCAATAGCTAAACGAATTACATAAATAAATGAAAAGAGAAGAAGTTAAATTATAGGGAGCCTGAAGCAGGCCCAAATACGACCTGAATATACCAGGCCTTCAGCAGTCTCAAATGCTAAGGATTTCAGAACCAATTCCATGTCCAGGTGTGTCGGAGTTCCCTAAGAACCTCAAGGATCCCGGGCAGGGCTCACACCCAGAATTTTCATAACAAGAACTGAGTAAGTGCAGTGTGGAAGGGCCAGCCCCAGTGTGCCAGAGTTCTGAGGAATCTCAAGGATCCCAAGGTAGTACACACACTGGAGGGGCAGAACTTATTGACCTAAGATTGAAGTGAGAGTGCTTGACATAGTTGTGGAAGATTTTTAGTGAGAAAACAGTGTAGAGATAACTCTAGGAGTGAAAAGGTTTTATGAAAATAGGAACTAGTTTAGTAGTAAAACAGTTTGGGAAAAGTACTAAAAACACTTTTGAAATCAGGACTCAAACCAATTGGTCATAGAAAAACCAGATTCAGAAGCACTTGGCAAACAGATTCCACACAGGGATAAAGGCATTGGGGACACATAGAATACACATCAGTGTACAGGGAATCATATAAACAGCAAAATGCACAGACTACTCAAGAGCTTCATAGAATTATTAGGCTAGTCATAATGGTAGGTGATTGAGACATAGAGCAAGGATTATGGTGAAGCCAATGTCGAAAGTAAATAACACTGGACAATATCAAACACACAACTATAATCAATTTAGAACCCTAAGAAACTAAGTGACTTAATATGACCTCTTCAGTGAAGAAGAATAGGCAGGGGTAAGTAGACATGCTGGACAAACAATCAAGTAGACAACTATGTTTATACATGCTAATTGTATATTGAACAAACAGGGTTAAACATGCTAGTTATACATTGAAACAGGACAGGACTTTAAACATGCTAAGCAAGGAAGTAAACAGGAAAACACATTGGATTCATGGTCAATAGTGCAGTAATGAAACACATAGGGTTTGGGTTTCAAGATTTAACTAGAGACATACTAGTTGAAGAAAAGAGTGCAGAATATAAAGCAGGTGTAGTTCCAATATCTATCCTTGGCTTTCAGCCAGTTAGACCAAGAGTTAATACATGTAGCAGAGAAAGAAAAAAGATTTTGAGTGTGAGTGTGTGTTTGTGAACTTAGTTTGTGTGTTGAGAGGTAAAATAAGAGTGTTTATATAGCAGTTTAAGAGTAGAACAAAATAAGGTAAAGGAATCGGAAACCAGTAATTAAGAAAATCACAGATCCATCACACAAAGCGTTCAGAATAGACTCCTTTAATTAAGGGAAATTGACCAAACGGTAATAGCAGGGATTCAATTTAGGTAAGAAGTTCAAATCAAACCAAACAAGGGAGTCAGAATAAACTCTTTTAATTAAGGGCAATTGATCAAACGGTAATAACAGGTGTAATTAAGGAAAGAATCCCAATCATACCATGTAAAGAATCAGTAAGAATCCACAATCTACACGGGCAATCAAACAAGGCATGGATGACCATTTAAGGTCATAAACAGGGGGAAAAAAAGACTTACACATACGAATATCTAACAGAGTAAATCAATCAGCCAAACTTTCAAAATAATATAGATTTCTGGAAGAAAATATCAACTCCCATAAATAGAAAACAGACCAAGTAAAGCCTTCGCAAAATAAAATATAGAAATTAGCGAGAAAACAGATTCGAACCCTAATAGAGGTTAGTTAGGGAAAAAATCACAGAATAATGGATTTGACAAAGAAAAATGTTTAAGTCCAAGAAATAGAGCAAAGTAATATGACTGGCAACACAGAAAATACCCAGAATCGAAGCAATGGTTTAGAAAAATCACAAAATCAATTAAGGTTTGGATACTTTGGCAAAAATTAGCCCAGAAGATGAAGGAGAATCGATTAAACACGTTGAAGTCAAAAAGACCTTTGAAAAACAATTTGTAATGAACCCTAGTTTAGGGAAAAATCGAAATAATCAGTTAAAACCAGAAGTTTTTAAATAAAAACATATAAGAGTGCTCAACTCATCTTAGATCTATACAGGTCTGAGAAGATCGAAGGTAATGGACTAGGGTTTTTCATAAAATTAACAGAGATGAGAACATAGATTTAGACACCATAGATTCGCAACAAAATAAAGAGAAATTTCTTACTCATAGTCGGCAAATGGCCTAAGACAGGCTAGAAATCAAAAGGTGCAAACTAGAACTGCTTGGATTCCTTGAGATCCTCTCAAGGATCTAAGAAACAGATGGACCATAGCAAAGAGGAGGCCAGGACTGGCCGGAGGAGCGTCATACGATGAAGGTTTACGCCGGTGACGGCGTTTTAGAACTAGAGTTCAGTCGAGAGAGGTGAGAGAAAAGGGAAGAAGTGACAACGGGTGTGAGGAGTGAAATGAGAGGGTTTGGGGGGGTCGTTTAAGTTAATTAAGGAAAGGTTCAATTTGGGCGTTGATCAAAAATGATCAACGGCCAGGATTCAAGCGAAATTGGGTCGGGTTAGGTACGGGTTTGGGCCCGGTTGTATTGGGCTAGTTAATAAGGTGTTTTGGGTTGGTTATATAGGCTGCAATTGAAATAATAATAGGCTATTTGTTAAATACCCAAGATAAATTAATTAAAAATAATTTGTAATATAATTACTAATTATAAAAATGAATTTCATGCATAGAAATGTTTTAAAATGGTTATTTAGTATTTGAAATACAAAAGACTAATTTCTGGTAAAAATAATACAAAATAGTATGCATGGGCTATAATTGAAAAGTTATTGCAATTGTAGCCAAAATGTGCTAAATTGGCTATTTATGGAATGATTTGGACTTAATAGGACCATAATAGTAATATTAAATCAAAAAAATATTTTGAAATCATTTGTGATGCAATTTTGTAATTATTTATTAGAAATAAAATACTGGGAAAATTAATAAAATATGTAGAAAATTGTGGAAAAATACCAATTGATGCTAATGCATGATTTTGAAGACATATATGCATTTAGAAATATTTTTTAGGAAAAATTGGGTATCAACAACCGTCAATACCAATTTTTATCTTGGATAGAGTTTATGTGACCAATATCAGGTACAATATGCCAAATCTGAGCCAAGATAGTCATCTATGCACTGATTCTCTATCAAAATATTCTACATAATCATTTGAGGCGAACGATCCGATCCTATAAGAATGATGATGAGGTAATCATCCATACCACATAAGAATATTATCGAGGTTAGGGGTGGGCATTAGACGGTTCGGTTTGGTTGTTCATATTATCATTTTAGCATATCGATTATTAGTTTATAAATATTCTAAATCGATAACGGAATCGATAAGATATCGATTATCAGTTATCAGTTAATTGGTTATCGACCATTATCGGTTCGGTTATCGATTCACCCGATAAGGTAATAAGAAGCATAGTGCATAATGTACATGGACTTAACTTCAATCACTGAAGTTTGCATAATCAGATTCCAAACAAAGCCATTTCGCCATTTTATTTTCTTGTAAAATACATTTTTTTTTCCCTCAAGTTTTCATATTACAAACAAAGAAAAGGAAGTAATCAAGTAAGAAATAGTTTTACATAAAGTTGACATGCAGTTAAGCAAAAAAGAAAAGAACAATTCGCTGTAATGTGGACGTCACAAACGTATCTTGTAGCTAATTCGGCCAGTGAGGAAAGGAAGAATAGTGAATGTGGAGATTATATCCTATCTCAAATCATTCAAGAAGTTCAAATTAAATTTCAAGAGTACATCTCACTACTACCATTGATGGAATTAGGAGTGAAGACATGCGGCTGAGAAAAGTTCAGAAAATAAGAATAAGCTGAAGGTTGAAGCCCTAGATGTATTTATATACTTAAGGGTAACATAATAATTTTATTAAATTTTATTGGGTTATTAGTTAAACCGCTAATAAAATTTGGCAAATCAAGGCCCAAACCAGTAACCCAATAGTAAAAAAAACTAAATCGTTACCGAACCAATAACCCAATAACCCGATACCGATAACCCAATAGATTTTTCGGTTCGAGCTATCGATTTTACCCAATATATTCTCAGCCGTAACTGAGGTGTTCTCATAAGAATACTGTTGAGGCGAACTAACTGATCCCATAAGAGTATTAAATCTTCCAAAATTATAAGTATGGAACGGGAATAAATTCATAAAATAAAGTAGATATTCACTGCTAATCAAGTATCATATCAAGTCTTTAGAATAGCAAAGCTCAATAAACTACACAAGTTTATTCTCCGGCTAAATCACGAATTAAAGCATTTAAGAAGGTAATATTAACTCAAGTAGTATAGTTAAAGCTTGGTATAACTCTAAGTCCACCCAGATGTGTCAAAATCTAGCATACGCATGTAAGCTCATAACCTCGTATGTATGTAGCTCCCATAACACATAGCAAATAGTAGATAGAATACTTACGAGGATAAGTTCCCTCTTATAAAGTTAGGCGAGAGACTTACCTCGCTCTGAAATCTGATAACCGACTCCAACACCGCTCTTACACCTCAAACCAATGTTGAACAGCCCCAAACTAGCCAATGAACGTGAAAACCAGTCAAAAAATACTAGAGAACCATAATTTATTGATTAGAAACAATTTCCAACCCCGCACGAAAATTCAACAAAAAGTCAACCCCGAGCCCATGCGCCCCCATTTCGAAAGTCTCGAAAATAAATGTTACTCATAGCACCACGAACATAAATATATAATTTATTCTCAAATCCATATCCAATTTTGTGGTCAATTTTTTTTTTACCAAGTTCTACATTTCCAACAAAAATCCCAAAATATTCAACAATTTCTATCAATTTCCATGTTAAATTCAATATATAATCAATGTATTTAGCTCACAACAGTTTGAATCACTTACATTATGTTAGATGATAAAAATAGCTCTTCAAGAACATCCCAAAACACCCTTGTATCGTAGAATGAAGTAAAAATGAGATAAGACCCGAGCCGTGAACCTATAATTTGTCCAGGCACTACTCTTCACGATCACAGCAGTACCCTCGTGACCACGAAGGCAAAACAAGACTCACCCAGATTTCTTCCTTCATGAACGTGATGCTCAAGCCTACCAAACCTACGCGAACACAAAATCCAAATCTTCACCTGACTTCACATCATCGCAAAAGCGACACCAAGTCCTACCCCTAATCCTCCATGAACACGACACTATGCTCGCGAATGCGAAGAGGAAAAACTAACATGTCAGCCCCCCTTCTTAGTGATCGCCGGACTTGCTTCGCGATCACGAAAAACAACAGTTATCAACAAAAATCTATTAACTTCAACATGCTCCAGGCGGTCGGAAACTCACCCGAGTTACCCCGGACTTCGTCCAATCAATACCAATAAATCCAAATACTTTATCCAAACTTGTTCTGATACTCGTAATGCCAATCCAAATAACAAAACATGGAATCATCATAAAACATCCAATTCTTCCAACTTCCAAGCTTAAGAACTACCAACTTACGTCGCAAGTAGGGGTGGAAAACGGGAGGGTCGGGTCGGATATGAGTGAGTCGAAAATGGATAATTTAAAAAATGGATAAATTATTCGACCCGATCCGTATTTGAGACGGATAAAAAATGGGTTATCCGGCGGATAATATGGATATCCATATTATCCATGGCTTCTTGAATATGATCACTTTTGGGAGAATTCCTAGTCTCCCAAACTTGAGGAACCCCCAATTTGAGGCGTTACAAATGTAAAAGTCAAACACATTAGTTATCCATTAGTTATCCATTTGATTAACTATTTTCTAAGTGGATAATATAGTTTTTATCCATATTCGACCCATTTTTAAAAAGTTCATTATCCAACCCATTTTTAATGGATAATATGGATGGATAACTGTTTTCTTTTAACCATTTTTCCTCCTCTAGCCGCAAGCATCCGATTTACTCCTGAGGCCCCCGATCTAACTCCAAATCACCCGACTAAGTACGAACACTCATAATAAAATCACTCGAGCTTCTAAAATACAAATCTAAGTCTGAAATCCCACAATTCTCCTTCAAACCATCTTATCTAACACTTCAATTTTCAAAATTTCCAAATTCAGACATAAGACGTCGAATCTCTCCCGAACCACCCGAAACTCGACCCAAACATACGCTCAAGTCCAAAATAACCATGCAAACTTATTGGAACTTTCAAATCCCAATTCCGAGATTGTTTACTTAAAGTGTTGACTTTAGTCAAACTTAGCCACTTTAGGCCGCTACTATAGAACTAAGCATTCAAAATTTAATCTGAACCCTTCTGGAACCAAACCAACTGCGCCTGCAAGTCATCAAATAAGAAAAGAACATAAGTAAAGTTTCAAATAGGGGAACGAG
This sequence comes from Nicotiana paniculata, assembly GCA_005239505.1. Taxonomy (NCBI): domain Eukaryota; kingdom Viridiplantae; phylum Streptophyta; class Magnoliopsida; order Solanales; family Solanaceae; genus Nicotiana; species Nicotiana paniculata. Next base: position 69,520 of record ML340103.1, read on the forward strand.
GTTCTAGAAAGAAAAAACGATCAATTGAATCGTTACAATTGTATATTGTCTTACCTTGTCTTTGAGGTTAGGTGCCATCATGACCTTTGGTGGGATTTTGGTCCGTGACAATGAAGAGCTTATTGGACTAGCGATGGCATTGTTTTGATAGGCTAAGTAGAGCCAAAACTCGTTCGACCACCTCAACGATGTTGTTGTTTTCTTCTAGCATATACAAAGAGGACATTAATTCTTTTGGAGAAGATGGACAAAAAAAATGAGTTTCGAATGGCACTTCAAGTACTTGTTCTCCTAGTATTTCGGCTTTACTCCTTTTAATTTTGTCAACAATCTCCATGACAACTTTCAATCTGTCCTTGGAATCAGATCTAGAGTTGATCTTCACTAGGTTCATCTTGGTATTCTTGAACTTTGAAGAGAATAGATAAATAATGATGTCCCACTAGGCGTACCGAAATTTATAACACCAGATTTTACGTCTGAAAAATTAAAGGCAAGAAAAATAGTGATAAATATAATATTGAATTTTACAAGTGATGAGGGTTGCAATTTGTAGAATATTGCAAATCTAAATAGATGCAGTCATCTGATTCTTCTCTTCAAGAATGTTAGTTCAAGGGCTCAAGAGCTTGGTCTTAAACTTGATGGACTTTGCCTTTACTTCAAGATCTTGATCTTGGAATTGTGGTACGTAACGAACAATTTGATGATGTCACGAATCAGGATTTGAGATTCAGCTATCATGAATGAAAGATTTGAAGTCGCTTGCTTAACATCTAGATTTGACTTCGCCTTTGGGATTAGGCCACAAACGAAGGTCATAGATGTAGAGGGAGACGTTGCATGTTATTTTTCGGAGCTTCTCTAGCCTTACTTCTGCTAGCTATAAGTATTTCTTGTTTTTTATTTCTTCTTATCTCAAATGAGAGGTGTGACCCTTTTATATAAGTGTGGAGTGGAGTAGCCTCCAAGAAAATTCTCATGGGCCATTGAGCTTGGAGCCTATGGATCAATCCATTTGATAGAAGTCCAATTAATGGGCAAGCACAATAGTGTTAGACTTTTATTTAAATTAATTTATTCAGATTGAAATGTTTGACCCGATTATGCTAGCCCATAGTATTTATTTAGATTAATATATATTCAATTTATTTAAAAACAGTCTCTCCGCCTTCTTAAAGGCATGGGTTAAATCTGCATACACTCTATCCTTCACAAACTTCACTTATGGGATTGCATTGGGTATATTGTTGTTATAGTATTTCGGTTTTCGATAAAATTCAAATCTCTTTATGTATATAAATTTGATAAAATTTTAACTGTCTACAGTAATTGATGGTGATTTTATACGAAGGTATTGATATCTTTGCTTGGTCACTTCAACAGTCTTCTCTAGAGCAAAAAATGAAGAGCTAGGATTTTTTTATTAATTTTTCGAAGGAATTTCTTAATAGATATCAATACTAATTAATAAAATGGTATTATATTAAATAGGGTAAATTAGGCACGTTGAATTTTTTACACATTATCAATAAATAATTTACATTATTATTACAGAAAATTCAAAATGAGAGATGTAAGCGTAATATCGTAAATTACAAGAGAAATCAGTGTGTAATGAATCGAACTCACGAGGTAAATCTGCGAAATTATCTTGAAAATTTAAAGTCTCATTATGCTAGAGGCAAAAAGAGTCTTTTTTCTAGTTAAACTTCTAACAATAGAACGAAATTTTTTTGATATCACGTATGTAACTACATAAAAAGGGCGACAAACCCCCTATATAGGGGAGCATGAGTTTTGAAGACTACTTTTCAAATGAGGAATATAGACTTTTTCAAAAAAAAACTTCCCTCTTTTATTCGATGAGGCTATTAGAGAAGCAACTTCATTCCTTAACTTTTTTTTTCAGTCAAGTTTCGAAACCTTACAGTTATCATATCCTAGAATATACTCAATTCAGTACATCGTTGTCAGCTCCCAAATACAATCTACTGTGGTGAGTGATGCATAGTGTTACATCTACAATTAATTAGGACCCGTTTGGCCATAAATTTTGTAACAAATAAACTTGGATTTTATTTAGCAAACACATGTTTAGCCATAAATTTTTCCTATATTTTGGCAAAATCCAAAACGCCAAATCCCAAATTCCAAAACCAGCTCAATAGCTAGTTTTGGACCAAATCCCTATTAATACACATGGTTTTCCAGAATAAATTTGGGAAATATGTTTTGAAAATGTATGTCCAAACACATTTTCATCTTCAAGCCAAACTTCACCCAAAACAGATTTTTCAAAATAAATTTGGAAATCTATAGTCAATCGCTAGCTTAGAGTAAGACATGGATTGCACCAGAAAATACAGATTGTTTCTCTAAAAGAAAGAATAAAGTAAATGAAATTTTAAGTTTAAAAAATCAAGTGAAAAAGATTAAAGCTAAAAATGGACATAATCTCAGGCTCGTGTATGCACTTTATGCCTTTCTCCCAGATTTGGTAGTACTTTTTTGAGTACTGGCCTTACAAAGTACCCTATAGTAGTTTAAGTTGGCTCAATTTCAGAACAAAAAGAAAAAAGGAAAAAAAAAACTTTTCTTTTCTCCCATTTTGAAGAAAATTTCGATAATTTATAACCTCAAAGTACGACTAAAACAAATACAATAGTAGCATTTTTTAATGCAAATACTTCCATAGCTTTTATTAGAACGTCATAGTCAATATCATTATTGGATTTGTGACAATTTATTTGTATTAATTCATCAACTTCAACATTAATCAAAATTATTTGTATCAAGTATTAACCACATACACCTTTACGCAAGGCTGATGATTTCGAAATTTAGCACTACATCAATCAAAATGGAAAACTTGAATTCATATAAACAGATCTTCCAATGACGACACACAAAAGATGCCAAGTTGATTCCTCATTTTACCTTCCCAATGATCTGATTTTTAATAGTAGAACTTGAACTGTCTATTGCATTATTTAAGTTTCAAATTAACACGTGTCAAACACGAAAAGGACAATGACCTCTTCATCATGACATCAACACTGGAATGTCCAGATGAAAAATCAAGAAAATGGCATAAAACGCTATTCTAAAAAGCAAGAAAAGAAATGAACAAAAACTGCGAGATAAATCGAAAACAAGGACAGTCAAGTAGCTTATTGAAAATAACAAAACATGGCCATTACTCCAAATTACAATAAAAACAAGAGACATTGTAGTACTTCCCCATTCTCGAACTACACAATGAACTCCTTTTTTTAAACTAATAAACTCAATAACTTAGAATCTTCACATGAGTACTTTACGCACAAGCACAAGTACAAACGTCAGAAATTGTTTAATGATTTTTCATTCAATATATTACTCGATAAATGAGTTAATCTCCAGAAAAAGAAGTGCAGCATTGCAACTTTTGTTTTTGTAGTTTAAAGGGATGGAAAAGTTGGATTGTAACCTAATTCCGAGGGTCAAGAAAGCCGCTCATTTAAGAGGATAGACGGCAGCTCCTAGTCCTTTTCAGGACTTATCACACTGATACTGATGATTAATATTAATCACTTTAATATTTTAAGCATGGTGATGGACAAATAAATTAACAAAACTTATGTTCAATGAAAAAACTCACGAATGTCAACATACTTAAATAAAATAGTAGGCATTAATTTAGTTACAAGTTCCAATGCCATATACTACTTAGTAGGGCATTTGAACATACATATTTTTTGCAAATAATTTAAATATTCTTTCTCAAAATTAAAACTTGGAATAGAGAATCTGACGTAGAAAAAATGATTTGAAAAATATATCTAAGTCAAATGATGATTTTTGGCTCACAAAACTTCTAACTTGAGTGAAATTCATTTTTACATACATTCATGATTCAACTTCAAAAATCCTTTTTTTCAACTTCAATGGATTATTCTCCAAACAGACCCAAATCTTGATTGTACCAGAAAAAAAAATATAACAGAAAACAGGAGAAAATGTGTAAAAACAAGAAGCCATTACTCAACTACATTCATGGGCTTTGTACATTTTAGAGTCGAGAAGGAGCTTGGACGGAGAAGTGAGAAAGCTGCACAAAGTGTTTGATTTCCAAGAAGAGAACGAGGTTTTCCACAAGAGCAATATATTGCTGAGAAACAGGTAAGAAAGTGCAGAATTTTCATTTGATGGATTTTCAAATGAAGTTATAGTGTTTAACACAAAACTATCATCCTTCTAACTAAATGTCATTTAGTAGGGAAGGAGAGGAAGGCAACAGCCCACATGAATAATTACAAGTACACACTTCTCTCTTGCTTTAAGCATCTTAAATTGTATATTTCAAAATGCTTTTAAGTGCTCATCAATAAAGAGTTTCAAGATTCTTGTTCAAGACAACGAAACAATCAGCTGATATTATCTTTCACAATATGAATAAAAGTGGGTATCAAAACATTTTAAATAAGAATTACAATAACTAATTTAAAATTTGAAGTCCAAATTAAGTTTAACACCTTTGATAATTTTCCAAAGAAAAAGAAATCTATTTGGATCTTACTCCTTCTCGCAACATATATAACCCAAAACACAGAACTAACTAGAGGGACGATTAGCAGTTAGGTAAAAAGAAAATGAAAGGAAAAGAAAAAGGTAATAGGGAGCTCCCTTCAGTCCAAGCACAGATAAAAAGGGATGAATTTACCTCCCGCATCATTCACACATTCACAGTAGCGTATAGAAATACATATATGATTTCTACTGTGTTTGAATGAATGAGTCGGCAGCTAATCCAAATCCCTTTATCCACCTATGAGTGGACTGAAGGAAGCTCTCTTAAACCATTCAATACCTAATTAGTAAATGAATGTAAGAGGTAAATCATCACAAACAAATTTCTTACATTGATAGATCTAATAAAAAAAAAAGGATTAGGTAGATAAAAAATGAGTGGTGATTTTGGATATGAGAGTAGAAATTCTCCTTACATTGATGCTTGTGATTTGAGATCAATGGATTTCACATTTAGAAATCCGAACGGCACCACATAAATTGGGACGGAGAGACTACTTAATAACTTGTCTTTCTCTTTTACTTGTCGATGTAAAATCATCTTCCAGCACAGTGACACTACCTTCAAAGATATCAATGTCTAAGTAACAAAGATAAATTGACAAGTCCAACATCGCTGTACAACAAAATAACAACTACCCAGTAAAGTCTTACAAAGTGGGGTCTGAGGAGGATAATCCGTACGCAGACCTTACCCCTACCCCGACAGGGCAAAGGAGATTGTTTCCAATAAACCCTAAGCTCAGGAAGACGGAAATAAAAACAGGAAAAGATAACATCGCTGTACAAATGAAATGTATTTTTTGGTGTTTTCTTTTCTAAATTTAAAGAGCTAATATAGGGTTATGAAGGCACATGAATATATGGTGGAAAGTAATATACCTGCAACATATATATATATATATACACCCTAGACCTAAAAGGAAAACAGAAGTTCTCAAGTGAAATGGTTTTTTAAAAGGCAAAGGAAAAAATTAACGAGACGCAGTAACTCTAAAGCAGTAATATTTGTTATAGTTTGTCTGCCACTACTCCAATTGCCTTAATGAACACTAACCCTAACCCGCTGCAAATCCAAGAAGAAGAAGCTTGGCGAAAACCTAGATTAGCAATTGACAACAGTAGAAAGATCAGATCAAAACTAACATAATAACATCATACAAATTAAAGGCGCATTTACCCCTGTTAATTGATGATCCGTTGAAGGAAGGAAAGATACTCCTGAAGCAGTGACCAACTCTCTTCAACGTCAAATAGTAAAACCAGTGACAGTATAAAACTGACTAATATCCAAAACAGATAAACATATGATAATCGAAATATTTACTAACCACTCCCCTAAGAAAATCAGGGATTAATGGACAATTGATGAACCATGCAAGTGTTCTGAAGAAAAACGAGACAACTGGAAGAAAAACACAAGGGAAAAAAAGGAGAAAGGGGAAAGAGTAAGCAAGAATCACGGAAGAGGGAGAGGTATTACTGGTTATATTAGCCTAAGTAGAGATGTAGTGTCACTCTCGGCCTAAGAGTTAGAGCAAAAGGGAAAGCAATGTATGAATGAAGATCTCCACGAATCTCTGCCGAAGAGAAACCAAACCTAGTGCCTAGTTGGTTTGGGGGGGGGGGTACTCTTCTTTCTCTTTCTATACCTTATTATATATACAAGAGGAGAGTTGTTGAAAAAACAGGCGTAGAATGGTGTATTTATACACACATTTGTTTGGATAAAAACACAATGTCTACTCTTTCTTATCAGGGGAAAGAGTTTTGGAGTAAAATGAAAGAAAAAAGAGAGTGGCTCTTGTGGGGTTTTCTTTTCTTTGACCATTGTCAGTTTCTTTTAGACACTAGTAAATACTACAGTCTAGCTGGCTTCTACTAATTTTACTGTTCTCCTGGTAGCAGCCTTTTGTGGGGGCACCGGGAGAGAGAGAGACTGATAAAATAGGGTTAGAATTAAGAATGAGAATACTGCAGGTCAGTTACGATGTTGTAATTAAATTGGCTAAAGTGACATTGAAACCTCGTGCAAGTCCTCAACATGAATTTGATCTTTTTTCTTCTTAGATGTTGGGAAACCTCATCTAATTAACTAATCTAGCTGCTGGTTTATAACTGTTGGAGTACATTTGATTTTAGGAAAAATGTACAATATTATTTATATAGTGCCTGAAATTAGTCAATTTTATCCTTATTATACTGTGGTTGTTTACCCGTAAAATAGTACATTTGAATTTATACGTGGTTTCTAGACAAGTGAATTAATTTGATCCTAAAATAATAGGAGAATCGAATAAATATGTGATATTTAGCCTTGAGTTGAAGATTAAATAGCAGAAATAGTAGTTCGGAGAGTTGTATGGGTCAAAATCTAATCAAAGAAATTCGGCATGCGGAGACAATTGTCATGAGTAACCTGCGAATCGAATTGAACTGTCTGGCCGAGGTCAAGCAGTGATCAATAAGACCGAGGTCGAGCAGTACGGATAGATGTAACAACTATTTTTGCTTTGGAATCTTCAAAGGGATATTCCACTGAATATTCCCTCTAAATTGTATTTTTCTAGGATTTCCTAGGGATATCCCTTATAAAAAGGAAGGGACGACTTCTCTTGAAGGGGGGCATACTCTCTATCTTTAGATCTAAATAAAACAACACATCTCTCTAAGGAGATTCGAGGATCTGTTATCCCATAGTACTCTCCATCAGATTCGAAAAGGGTCCTAAGATTTTTATATTTGTCTATCTTTCATTTTTTATCAAAAGAAAGAGGATCCGCCTCACTCAAGATTTTGTTAATTTTCTCATTTATTTACATTTTATCATCATTTAATGATATTTAATGCATGGTCTTTTTCATACTATTAGATCCGGCCATAACTACTGCCAACACTTATACTCAACTATATTTTTCTATTCATATTATTCATCTCAGATCTAGAATTAATTATCCTTAACTAGGATTCACCCTCTATTTCCTCGCTAATTAAAGGTTAACATTTTTTTGGCAAAACAGGAGTAGGGCTTTCGGGCACAACAAGAATGAAATCAGAAAGCAAGAGGATAAAATTGTATAAAGCTTTGAATAAATTATACCGTAAGTTTGCCAGAAAAATTTGTGTCCCTTATAATGATAATAAAGTTCACTATTTATAGTTGCACCTTGGGAACATGGTCCTAGGGCTATTGAAGAATGTATAACGGTGACTATGAATGGCAAATTTTTTATAACTGACAGTGTATCAAATGTTGTAGAATATTCTTCATTAAATACTATCGGGTGGTAGGCATTTATTGCATCCTTATGAGCACTGCTCTTTCCGGTAACAGACGGAACAATTATCTTCGATTTTAGCTTTCCTCCGCCTTCGACTCTACATGTCACTCCCTTATGCAATCACTTAACATAACATATTTTACCTTATATATTAATATATTTATATTCTTGTGGTTAGCAAATTGGGTCGTATTTGTCATTGTTTTAACGGAGCTTCGGCATAAAATAAATGAACGCTATGCATTAAAATTTTTCGAGCAACAAAGGTTCAAATTTACCTTACAACTTTATCTATATTAAAATATTTACCCTCATGTTAAATTCTACTTAAGTGAAACAATTTAACTGTAGAAAAATTCTTTAAATTCAACAAAGATGGATATCTATTAAGTTGATCAACCGTTGTCTTTATAACATTTTTCGGGTTCAACTTGTATTATCTACATATAGTGTTATGATTTTTTTTTTATCAGACTTTTAACCTGCTAAAGAAGATTACTTGTCTTATTTGTCATATTGTTAGTTTTACTTATAATATGTATAATATTAATAACCTTTTACAGATGTGATAGTATAGAGAAATTTGCACTTGTAGGGGTAGTTTGATTTGTGAAAAAGTTATACTGAAATTATAATGTGTAGATTATAATACATTGATTAAATAATAATAGAGGAAATTTGGTCCTATGTAGAAGCTGTTGACGAACCATTTGAACTAGGAATTCAACCGGAAACGGTCCATTGTTTTATTTGTTTTCTTTCTATCTTGTTTTGGAACAGAAACATAATCTTACAAGGGATAATAACACGTTTGGCCCCTCATTTATTGGTAAATTTATATTTTACTCCTTGTAATTTTTGACTAGGCACATTTAATCTTCAATTAATTGAAATATGTATTTTTGGTCCTTTAGGTAGAAAATATTCATATTTGAACTATCCTTAGAACTATATTGCAGTCAAATAAGAACTAACAATGTACAAAGTTTACATAACACATGCCTAATTAGGTGGTGGAATATTAATAATTAATAATGAAATTCACAAATAAAGGGATCAAAATTCAAACGTGTATGTTTCAATTAAAATGTACTTAGTCAAAAGCGAAAGAATAGAATTAGCAATCAGGACTTACCAACAACTAAGGGACCAAAAATTATACTACTACAACTTTTTTAAAGGTCTCTCATTTTAATTTGTGCCCACAATTTCACATCATTATTATTATCATTATTATTATTATTATTATTATTATTATTATTATTATTATTATTATTATTATTATTATTATTATTATTATTATTATTATTATTATTATTATTATTATTATTATTATTATTATTATTATTATTATTATTATTATTATTATTCGTTTCCTTGCAAGTTTATATAACCTAACCTCGAGATCTTTCTCACTTAATGGCGTAATTGTCTTGGCTTATCGTTCTTATGAGTTTTGTATGTATCCCAATAATATCTATATATCTATATAAAGGAGGGCATTAGACAAGCTGGCTTAGCACTCTCCAAAGCCAAGAATCATATTTACGATCAATAATTTGCTTTTAACAGTAATTTTTATTAATAGCAATCAAAACTCAACCTATTTATAAAATTAAGAATAAAAAAGTGTAAGAATTTTTTAAATTATGCTATGCAAGAAATAAAACTAATGGGTGAAAAATAGAGGTATATTTTATAATAAATTCCTACAAAGCTATCTATTTATACTTCACATGAATTTTAATAATTTAGAAAAAATACTATATTAATAACAATCAAAAACTCAAAAATCTATATAAACAATGGAGAATAAGGGAAAAAGTAGAACTTAAAATCATACATACACCACACACGTATTTAACTCATGGATAAAATACCTACATAAAAAATGAAATATACAGATTATATAAAAAGGTATTACATATATGAAAAATTAAAAATATCAACGACAAAACAAATATGCGTAGGATAGAAGGAGCAGAATGATAATTGTTCAAAGTTAAAGGATAATTTTGATTTTAAAAATAAATTTGAAGGATGTAAATAATTTTTACATATTATAAAATTATATAATAAATTCACTACTGTTCGCGCGGTCAAATTCACCGGTGGAATATAATAAATCCCGTAAAATGGGTGTTAGTAATTTCAATTTGGAGGTGTCTACTCATTTAAATTTGTAAATTGTTTGGAGGCGTATCATGTGTTGATGTCTAGAAAGAAAGCACGGAAACTAAAATTTGCATAAAATTTAAAAGTGCTAGTCATAGCAAAAACAAATTTATAAATAATGCAAAACACTAAAAGCCATCGTGGGTTGTTCTATGTCGACTTGTCTGCAAAAGACAAGGCCACATTAGTGGCCAGCCATTTGCAAAACCATCATTATCTTTCAAATTTGTCCAGAATATTTGGTTGAAACATGTCGATCCAATAGTGTTCTATTGATATAGATGTTTAGCTAAAATTGGATAACAATGGAATGTATACGAAATTTTAAGAATACGTGATATAACTTGACATAAATTAAGAAAATAGATAAAATTAGAATTGACGATAAAAAAAAAATAATGCAAACCAAACGAACCGAATAGCCTTGGCCTCGAGTTTAATCACCCTTGAACCAAGAGATTGTCAATTGATATAAGAACAGAGTAACAAGGTAATGAAAGCTAGAAAATGACAGTGTATTGCTTTATGTTGCGTAAAAATGTGATGTTTTACAAATGACCAGACCCATTTTATATAGTAGGGGAGTCCTAGTCTTGATACAGTTCTAAATGAAGTAAAAAATCTTAATGATTGGCTAATTAATCGGCATATCCTTGATACGTGCCGAGATCTCCGTCGTGAGATACGCCCGATCGCGGATATTTCGTCCTTCTGTAATTCGACTTTGGAAAATTTCCCTCGATCTCACCTGATCTCGATTCTGTTTGGTCCCGGGGTCTCGAGCAAGGCGATATAACCTCGCACCTAAGTTTGATATGATTCGAGATCAAACCTTAATCTATCACGTTCCAGTCTCGATTAGTCACAAAAGTTTGATCGTACACAGATAGTCCCCTCGTTTCTCAGAGAGAAAGTGACAAGAAATGATATGAACTTCTGAATCCCGTATCGATGGTCCATGAAGTAAGTGGCGAACGGTCACTGAGACACCCCATCGTGACGTAAGCGACAAACGGATACCGAAACATCCCGTCGGTCTAATTACCAAGGCATTAAATGCATGTCAGTTACTGGTCGGCCACTATGGGTTCTGTACCGTCACCGGCAAGCTATAAGTACCCTAACCTTTCTTCATTCAAACTTTACGATCAAAGCTCCTCCTATTCTTGTTTTTTCAAAAATCCCTTTGCTGCAACCCTAGAACCCAAATCTATTGAACCTTTAGCAAATCGCATACCTTCTTAATTCCCTTTTCTCCTGTTCTTCAATGGCGAAAACTTCTACGACTGTACCGCAAAAGGAGGCTGCATCTTCATCATGACCTTCCGGTGACGGGGTTGCGGCGGAGCCTCACCCTGAGGAGTTCGTTCCGGCAGGGTTCCCTACCGTTATCGATTTTAAGGTTGAAAAGACTTCCTCAATACAGGGTCGATGCGAGCCGATCTCGAGGTACATATGCACAATCACCGATGATCTCCTCACTAAGGTTAAAGAGGAATGCAACTGGACCAATAAACATGTGGTGGTACCATCGCCCGATGAATCGATCACTACCCACGTGGAGGGTTTCCTAAGTGTTTACACTTACCCCTTCACTTTGGTTCCCTCAGACCCTATCATCATTTCCTTCTGCAAGAGGTACGACATGACTCTTGGCCAGATCCATCCTTCCTTCTGGAGAATAGTGATTCTCCTCTGATTCTTCGTCAGCAAACTCGATGGGTGTCCCTTCACCCTCGATCACCTTATGCGCCTCTACAGTCCCTGACTCTATCGGGTGGGCTGATCAAGCTTGCTCGCCGGTACAGTAAGGCCCCGTTCTCAAGTATAGATAAGGCTCGGGACTGAGGCTGGATGGACCGTTTTGTCCGAATAAAGACTTCAGATCTGATCCGGGCCTAGGACATGCCATTTCCTGGGAAGTGGAACATGAAACGTAAGTACTACTTTTCCTTGAAAATTCAATCTTGTTGTTTTTCATTTATCTCTTTTCTTATCGATGTTTTTGGTGTTGCAACTGTGGCCCAGATGCTAGACGTAGTTCCTCAACATAAGGAATGGGTCGAGGGCCTTGTGTCACAGAGGCCATATTCCGAGCGTGCTTGGATGGAATTATCGAAGGGTCGATGGGAGGCCCGTAATCATGGTAAGTTTCCTTTCCTGATGTAATAATGTTTGATTTCCTCCTTTCGCGGTCGAATTCATATCTATTTTCTCTTGTAGGTCTCCCCAAGGATGCTACTATGAGGCCTCTATCCGATGATGAGGATGTGCCTCTCGATTCCCCTGCCCCGAGGCAGGGCGATAAGAAGAAAAGAAAGCCTCTGAGTTCCCCGAACTTGGAAAAGAAAAAATCGAAGAAGTGTTCGCGCAAGCCCAAGGAAAATACGGGTGCTCTATCCTCGGACTCAATCCATTGGCTGAGGGACGAGTCTGAACAAGAAGAAGAAAAATTCAAGCTGGTGGCCCGCGTGCGGGAAGGTGTCAGGATACAAGGGCCCTACGAACTGGAGGAGGTTGATGAAGGAGTTTTAGCCGAAGCTCCCGAACCAGAAGGGGTTGAGGCCACTCTGCCCTAAGATAGGGGGTCAAGAGAGTTACCGGGGATGACGCTTCTCGACCAGAGGGAGGTACCGATAGATGAGCTTGGGGTGATCAACATTACCGGGTCTCCTCAAATTTCATACACCAAGATCTGCGAGGTCGATTTGTTAGAGATTCGTTCTTACAATGGACCTCAGGGGGCGACTGATATCCATCACTTCCTGGATGGATTATAGTCTATTGCTTCGGAAGATGTCAACGAGTTTGACGACTTGCTGGTGCCAAGGAAGGTACTGTCATCAGGTGCCACAGGGTCTTCATCGTGCCCCAAGCTGGTGGACCGATTCCCGACCCAAGTGTTAACCCCGACTGCAGGCGGTCGATAAATTTCTCTGCCCTGGAGGATGCTCGGGTTTTCTCTGCCCCCGTGAGAGTTTCTAGCTACCTCAGCTGCTTGGTGACCGAAGAAGACCAGGCCGTGATGGATGCGGTGGAAGCACCATGCTTATTCAATAAGGCCCAACATGCGTTGAATCCGGTAACTTCGAGTGTTACTTCATTTACTTATTTTAAATTTGAAGTTGTAGATAATCCTAACACCTTTATTCACGCTTTCTCATCTCGGTATTGCACCATGAATCTTTCCTCCGAATCCGGGAGGAGTTAAGTCAGCACGAGGTTGAGGTTCGGGAGCTCACCGAGAATAGAGATACTTACAAGCTTCTGAGTGAGAAGCTTCGGGTCGAGCTAGAAGAGACTCGGGAGGATCATGCCGGTTTGGTCGAACTAGTAATACGAATATTCGATCTTAGCGATGATGATTCGGACGAATTGGCTAACAACCTGAAACTACAGACTCAAAAGAGAATTGACCAGATCGGGGAACTTCATGTGGAGGTGGACGCGGTGAAGGCCGTGACTGAAGAATGGAAGAAAAATATGGACTGTCTAGCCTCGGAAAAAGAAACTGCCCGGGCACAGTTGGCTTCTACCGATGTTCAGCTTCAGGATGCAAAGGAGAAAAACTCATTGCAGGCCAAGAGGATCGGGGAGCTCCAATCTGAGCTTAACTCGGCTATTTCTGGCCAAGAAATCCTGGCTAATGTGCTCAAGACGGTCAAATCGGAGGTAGCCGTGACCTTACAAATGCCGATGCTAGGGTGGCCCAATTCAAGGTTGATGTTGAGGCCATTCAGGCACATGCCAAGAGAATGGTGGATCATGCAAAGTGGGAAGCCCTCGAGGGAGTCCGCGCACAGGGCTTCGATATATTGGCAGAAATCGAGAATGCCAAGGCTGAAGAAGCTAGGGCCTGGAAGCTGGCTTTCCCCGAGGATGGCTCCGAGAGCTTGTCTGAATCTGAGGGTGGGGAAGACCCCGAGGATGAAGACGCTGCTTCCGATGAGGACCAGGCCACTTAGGTCTTTAGACGTTTTTACTTTTTGTTTTTTGTATCTTTTTGAGGTCGTTTTGGCCATTGTATATTCCTTTATCGAGCCATGCTGGACTTTGTATATAATATGTAATGGGGCTATTCAGCCTTTGATATATATATATAAGCCTTTTCCCTTTCATGGCTTTCAAATTTCTTCTTTGCTTTATTTGTATTCACAAAGGTCGAGATGCCTTAGCATGAAATAATAAGGTTCTGTTTGAAGGTTCAAACAAACCTTACCTTTATTTCCATTCTGGGTTAAGGCATCGTAGGGGTTCGATGTTACCGAAAACTTTTCCCCGAAAATATCTTAAGTGTATAGCTTTGCCAAGGGCCGCCTTTAGAACCGGTTGTGAAAGTTTTTCGTTTTCAAAGGCCTACTTTTTGTTACGGGTTTCGGACGTCTCCGAGCCGTGTTAATTTGGTCGTAGCCTTTTAGTTCGGGAGCTGCCCATTAGGCTTGTTTTCTCGAGTTATCCGGGCTTTCCCAAGATAACAATCCCTGAGTGGGGTGGCCGTGGCCTTTAAAAATTGAGGAGTTGCCTAATAGGTCTTTTCCCCCGAGGCCCGGTGACTTGGGTTGTTTGATTTTTTCAGACGGCAGTCCCCGAGTTAGGGAGTGTTCATTCGTATTCCGGTTATGGATTGCCCTTGGACTCGTTATTTTCGAAAGTACGAAACTATTTAAGGGATGTAAAGAGATTTTTTTTAAAACATCAGATGATTGCAAGGAAAGTACTTCTCTTTATTCATGAGCAAAACAGTCATACATGCATATATGTTTTATGCCAGGACTCGATCAACTTACGTGGGCACGGTTCATTTTGACCGTTTGGCCCTTATAATAACTCCTATCTATCGAGACCCTTCCTTTATAAAGTAGTTTCCTCGCTAGAGTTGATATCAGAAGGTAATGCATATCCGAGGGTAATCCCTCCCAGTATTCGAGGTTGACTGCAAAGGAACTTCGGATATTGTTGTATTGACCTTTGGTGCCGATTCATAATCGAGCTTGATTCTAAGTTAGCACGATCCACTGTTGCCTCGTTAAAAACCTTGCCGAAAAATTATCAGTCTAAGGTAAAAAGAGTGCAACGCGTGCTTTCAAACCTAAAGACTTCGTGTCACTTCTCGTTGATCACATGCAAGTGTTAGTCTGAATAAAAAATAAAAAAAAGAAACAAAATGGGGTCGTACCTTAGCATAATACCGTTTTAGGTGAGATATATTCCAATTATTCTATAGTTTATCTCCATTTATCATTCTGAGCTTGTAGGACCCTTTCCTGGTGACCTCGAGAATCTAGTATTATCCTTCCCAATTCGGACCCAATTTCCCTTCGTTCGGATTTCGGGTGTTGAGGGTGACTTTCCTTAGCACTAAGTCCCCAACATTAAAATATCAGAGGTTGGCTCTTCGAATGTAGTACCTCTCAATCCGTTGTTTTTGGGCGGCCAACCGAACAAGGAAGCTTCATGCCTTTCGTCTAATAGGTCCAAGCTCGTACTCATGGCCTCGTCATTTGACTCCTTTGTTGCATATCGGTATCTGATACTTGGCTCCCCGACTTCGACCAGAATTAGGGCTTCGGTGCCATAAATCAATGAGAATGGAGTAGCCCCGGTACTGGTCTTTACGGTTGTGCGGTATGCCCAAAGGACTTCAGGTAGGATCTTCAGCCTACCTGTTTCCACTAGGATGATAAGGTGTTGATAAGATTCTTTTGGTCTTATGATCTTAGAGAAACTTGATCACTTTGTTGCCGATGAATTGTTTCTCATTGTCACACATAATTTCAGATGACATCTCGAACCGACATATGATGTGGTCCCAAATGAATTCAATGACTTCCTTTTCCCTAATCTTCTCGTATGCATGTGTTTCAACCCACTTAAGAAAATAGTCAGTTATAAATAAGATAAATTGAGCTTTATCTGGTACCCATGGAAGAGGGACAACGATTTTCATTCCCCACTTCATGAATGGTCATGGAGACAAGACTGAATGGAGTAGCTCCTGGGTTGGTGAATCATCGGTTCATGTCTTTGGAATTTGTCTCATTTTCGAACAAACTCTTTCGCATTTTTTTCCACTTCGATCCAGTAATAGCCGGCTTTGATTACCTTTTGAACCAACGATTCGGCACCGGAATGATTTCTGCAAGTGCCCTCGTGAAATTCCCTCAAAACATACTCGGTATCTCACGGTCCAGACATATCGCTAGTGGGCCATCGAACATTCTTCTAAACAAGGTTCCGTCTTCGGACAAGGTGAATCAGGCTTCCTTCATGCGTAGGGCCCTCGATTCTTTTGGATATGAGGGATGTTTCCCAGTCTTCAAATACTTTATATATTTATTTATCCAATCCCAGTTTAAGCTTGTGGATTTTATCTCGGCGTGGCCTTTTTCGACTACCGACCTTATGAGTTGCACAATGGCCCCTGGGTTGAGCTCGCCGTCCTCGACCGATGACCCTAAGTTTTCGAGGGCATCGGCCTCACTATTTTGATCTCGAGGCACTTGCTGCAAATTCCATTCCTTAAATCGATGTAAAGTTACTTATAACAAACTTATCTAGGTAACTTTGCATTCGTTCTTCTCTAACTTCGAATGTTCCATTAACCTGATACACCACAAGGTAGGAGTCGCACTTGGCTTCGATCATCTCCGCTCCCAAGGCTTTTTTCTAGTTCGATACGTGCAATAATGGCCTCATATTCGGCCTCATTGTTAGTTAACTTCACAGTTCTAATAGATTATCTAACCACGTTGCCTGTAGGCAATTTCAGTACGATGCCGAGTCCGGACCCCTTTGCGTTCGATGCACCATCCATAAAGAGGGTCCAGTTTCCCGAGGACATCGCCGAGTTTACTAACAACTCTCTTTCGACCTCGGGTATTAAGCCTGGCGTGAAGTCAGTGTTACACCCCATATTTCGTACGTGAAAGTATGCCATAAATAAATTAATGGAAGTTCGGGAATGGGATTATTTTGAGATTATACATCCTGTCAGTTAGTTCAGTATGTTGGAACGGTAGGCCTTTTATGTATATTTTATTGGTTTGCCAGCTGTAGTAGTTATGACGGCATTGTCAGCCCAGCTTTATATTGATATTTAGTCAGCATTCGTAGTTGTCTTGCAATGTGGACCATGGCCAAAGTATGACATCACATGTTCAGAGTTCCTTAGTCGCAAGTTGGTACGAAAGGATAGATGAGGCACCAGATGCCGATCTCGCCCCCAGGTTCAGGGCGTGACAGTCAGCCACGAAGTCAGCAAAAATTTGAGACTTGATGTCTATTCAAGGTCGATATTCAATATCGTACCCGCTAATTTCTTCGGCCCATTTGGCCAACCGACCTGACGGCTCGGGTTTATGCATTATATTCGCAACAGATAAGTTGTCATAACACATATAGGGTGACATTGAAAGTACGATTTAAGCTTCCTAGAGGCACTTATCAAAGCGAGCGCCAATTTTTCTAGGTGAAGATATCTAATTTCGACCTCACCAAGGTCCGGCTAACATAATAAATCAGAAATTTTGTACCTTGTTCTTCCCAAACTAAGACTCTATTTACCTCTATCTCTGATACTGCCAAATATAAGCACAACTTCTCATTCGCCTTCAGTGTGTGAAGCAACGACGGGCTCGATATGTATCGTTTAAGCTCTTCCAAGGCCTGTAGGCATTCCGAAGTCCATGTGAAGTTTTTCTTCTTCAGCAACGAGAAAAATTGATGACTCTTATCGGAGGACCTCGGGATGAATCGCCCCAGGGCGGCTATGCGCCCGGTTAGCCTCTGTATGGCCTTCACATTGTCTACTACCGTGATGTCCTCGATAGCTTTGATCTTGTTGGGGTTGATCTCGATTCCTCAGTTGAATACTATGAATCCAAAAAAAGTTTCCTGACCCGACCCCGAACTCGCATTTTTCCGGATTAAGTTTCATGTTGTAAATCCTCCATTTACTGAAGGTTTTCTGCAAATGCTTCAAATGGTCCTCAGCTCGCAGGCACTTAACAAACATATCATCAATGTAAAATTCCATATATTTTCCTATTTATTCTTCGAACATCCGATTTACTAGGCATTGGTAAAGTGGCACCAGCAGTTTTAATCGAAATGGCATTACGCTATAGCAGTAGGAACCATATTTAGTGATGAACGAGGTCTTTTCCTGATCATACGGGTTCATTTTTATTTGTGTGTACCTAGAATAGGCATCGAGAAAATTGAGGATCTCGTGGCCAGCCGTGGCATTGATCATGCGATCGATGTTGGGCAAAGGAAAAGAGTCTTTGGAGTATGTTTTATTTAAATCTTTTTAATCCACACACATTCTTAGTTTGTTTCCTTTCTTAGGGACTACTAATACGTTTTCTAACCTTTCGGGGTATTTGACTTCCCGGATGGACCCTATTTCGAGAAGCTTAGTTACCTCATCTTTGATGAAGACATGCTTGATCTCGGACTGGGGTCTTCTTTTCTTCTTCACCGGATGGAATTTCAGGTCCAATATTAGTTTATGAGTGGTGATTTCTGGTGGGGTCCTTTTCATGTCGAGATGGGAGCAAGAAAAACAATCCATGTTAGCTATAAGACATTGAATAAGTTTTTTTCTGAGCTCGGGAGTTAACCCCGTGCCCAGGTATACCTTTAGGTCGGGCATATTTTAGACCAGTATGACTTGCTCCAGCTCTTCGATCATTGATTTGGTAGCATCAGAGTCATCGGGGACTATGAAGGATCGAGGGACCCCATAATTATCGTCTTCGCCAGTCCCCTGCTTCTCTAGTTGGGTCGAGGCCGGTGTCTGTGATTGCTATTTGGCTTCCTGCTTCGATTTCGAATCTAAACCCTTAGTCGATGAGAGTGTGGATATTGGAATCACTTCATCAGCGACAAACATTTCCTTTGCGACGAGTTGCTCCCCGTAAATTGTTTTGATTCCCTCTGGTGTGGGGAGTTTTAAAACCTGGTGAAGGGTCGAGGGCAAAACCCTCATGTTGTGGATCTATGTCTCTTGAACAGGGCGTTATACCCCATATTCCCTTAGATCACGTGGAACTTGGTCTCCTGGATGGTCCCGACTGCATTTACTAGCAAATTTATTTCGCCCTTAGTAGATTCACAAGCCATGTTGAATCCGTTTAGCACTCGGTCCACGAACATAATTTGGTCCTGTAGGTCGAGCTGTTGTACGACCCTTGATCGAATGATGTTGTCCAAACTACCTGGATCAAATATCACATGTTTAACTCGAGTTTTATTCATGAGTACAAATATTACTAGTGCATCGTTATGGGGCTGCATAATTCCTTCAGTGTCCTCATCATTGAAGGACAAGGTTCCTTCTGGTACGTAATCCCGAGTTCGTATCTCCCTTGTGATCGAAACCTTGGTGTGTTTTATCACTGGCCCTTGGGTAACATCGACCCCTCCGACGATCATGCGAATGATGTGTTGAGGTTCTTCTTGCTCGTTTTGTTTGTTGGAATCTCTGTTTCTGACATGATTCTTGGCTCGATCACTCAGAAACTCCCAAAGGTGCCCGTCGTTGAATAATGGGGCTACTTCTTCTCTCAACTGTCGACAATCTTCCATTATGTGGCCATGGGTGCCATGATATTTGCACATTTGGTTGGGATTTCTCTGGGACAGATCGGTCTGCAAAGGTCGAGCCCATTAGTATCTTTGATGCGTCCGAGAACCGATATGATGGCGGCTGCATCAACATTGAAATTATATTCTGACAATCATGGTGCTTCTTTAGGTCCGATATGCCTGTCGAAGCCATTCTTGCTCATGAGCCCTCGAGAGCTCTTGCCTTAGTCATTTCTCTTTCACTTCGTACAGGTTTTCACCTAGATTCTCTACTCCTACGATCTCCATTATGCAATTGGTATAGATCCCTGTTAAACCTCAGTTCTCGATCAATGTCCCTCTTGATTCTCTCAACGGGCCTGATAGGGTAAACAGATCCGAAAGGAGCCCTAAGCAAGTCGTCTTCGACTCTGATCTTCGATTGATACCGATTATATATATCGGCCTAGGTAACATCCGAGTATTCTATCAAATTCTTCTTCAACTGCTGCGAAGCCACTGAGCTTCGTACATTGAGTCCTTGGGTGAAAGCTCGAACGACCCAATAATCAGTGACCGATGGTAGGTCCATTTGTTCCATCTGAAATCGAGACACAAACTCTCTGAGCATCTTGTTGTCCTTCTGCCTTACCTTGAAAAGGTTCGACTTTCTAGTCTCGACCTTGATGGCTCCGACGTGTTCCTTTACAAAAGAATCTGCAAGCATAGCAAAAGAATCAATAGAGTTAGGTGGTAAATTGGGGTACCATATCATAGCTCCCTTTGACAGGGTCTCCACGAATTTCTTTAGTAACACAGATTCGATGTCGTCGTCCTCTAGATCATTTCCTTTAATTGCACATGTGTAAGAGGTGACATGCTCTTTTGGGTCGGTCTTTCATGTAAGGCCCCGTAAATTTTTTCCTAAAAACCAGGGTTTCGTAGTGCCGAGGTAAGCGTAGGTGTTAATGATAGAAGAGATTCTTCGCGGCTCGCAAGCCCGCAGTGGTACGAATTTTTTGGGTTGAACATTTTGCTGGGGAGTTGAAGGAAAATATTTGGCAGAATTGGGCATTTCTGCGGCCCATTATGTGGCCGCATAATCACTCGGGGGGCCGCAGAATGGCCGCAGAGTGAGACATCTAAGTGGGCCATTTTGATGTCATTTTCGCGGCCCATTATGCGACCGCAAAACCATTTCGTGGGCCGCATTGTGATTTTATATCAAGCTTTGAAATTTTGCAAAGGGAGGTTCTGCAGGGCATTATGTGACCGCACAACAGGTCTGTGAGCCGCATAACGACCGTAGAGTGGGGCAGACCAACCCAGTTCCGGAGGGACTTTTTGCGGCCCATTCGTGGACCGCAGAAGCATTATGCAGTCGCATATGCGACCGCGGATCCTGTTATGGGGTTTCGTTTTTGGGTTTTTATAACCCGACCCTACTTCGATTAAATAGACGCAATGGACCATTTTTGAGTAAAAACCTGATATTTTTGAGAGTGAGAGAGTGCCCTAGAGTGGGAGAGTGATCTTCAACGGATTTTCCTTCAATTCTTGCTCAAATCCTTGAAGATTAATAAGGAGAACTCATAGGTCTTCATCCTAGAGGTAATATTCTACACCCTAGCACTTAATTTTGAAATTTAACTAAAAATAGATAATTAGCAAGACAATTCTTGGGTATCGGAGTTGTTTATTTTGCATGCATGTGTTATCAAATGGTGTAGGTAGATTGTGAGCTAAAAATGGTAAAGAATGGGTTGTGGGATGATGGAATCCTTCATAAAAGAGCCTTAAAACTTTAATGCACACCTAGTGTTTGATAAAAATGCTCAAATGAGCTAGAACCATGATCATCTTCCTAATTTCGTACAACTTGTTATATTTCTAATTTTGATGCTACTCTCGGGATCGACGACCAAATTTGCATTGATGGCTACATGCGAGTTGACGTCGATTGGATCTGCACCCGGAACTCCATCAAGGCCAACTGGAGGTACGTCATTCCCTGGTGCTAAGTGTCATTTTCATCATGGAGACCGAAATCATTGTCCACGTGTACGGGTGCTGCCTGAGAGTTCGACATTTGATCCTGGAATCAAAGATACTCACAAGAACAAGTATAAAATAGTGTGTGTTATGAAAGTTAGTACCATGTAATCACTATTATCCTTAGCCCCACGGTGGACGCCAAACTATTTACCCTAAAATCGGATAATAATTGAAACGCAGTTTTAAAAATACGTGATATAACTTGGCACAAATTAAGAGAATAGATCAATATTGGAATTGACGATAAAAGAAATAAATGCAAACCAAACGAATCGAATAGCCTTGGCCCTCGAGTTCGATCATCCTTGAACCAAGAGATGTTTCAACTGATATAAGAACAGAGTAATAAGGTAATGAAAGCTAGAAAATGACAGTATATTGCTTTGTGTTGCGTTAAAATGTGATGGTTTATAAATTATCAGACCCCTTTTTTATAGTAGGGGAGTCCTACTCTTGATACAATTCTAAATGAACTAAGAAATCTCATGATTGGCTAATTAATCGCCCTATCCTTGATACATGCCGAGATCTTTATCGTGATATACACCCGATGGCGGATATTTCGTCCTTATGTTATTTGACTTTGGAAAATTTCCCTCGATCTCACCTGATCTCGATTCTGTTTGGCCCCGGGGTCTCGAGCTAGGCGATATAACCTCGCACCTCGGTTCGATATGATTCGAGATCGAACTTTAATCTATCACGTTCCAGTCTCGATTGGTCACACAAGGGGTGAGCCCGATTTTGACCGTATACAGTAACCGTGCAAAATGTTAGACTCCTAGAAGAGCATCTTTTCCGCTAGTAAATGTCATGTTGTACATGTTTGGTGTTGATAATGTAATAAAATTTACCTACTCTTGTCACTGTAGATAATGCGAAGTTTGTTTCTTAAAAGTAATTACTAATGAACCAAGAAACTAACTTCTATGTTTCATATCACCAAAAGAGGGGAAAAAACAGAGTTAAGAAAACCCACTTAAATGTAGCGGTGAAAAGCACTTCTACAAATTCATAGTACGAAATTTATTGTAGTTAAACTCTAGTCCGACCCTTGCCACAGATCTGTTGTTATGAAAATGGACATTAAAATCTAACTTAATTCAGAATTAGTTAATTTTTAAAATTAGTAAGATGAAAATCATTTTTATAAGTCAGTCCATCCGCTCAACCTTACAAGACACTCTACCACCTATTAGTGAGAAATTGGAAAATAACTATTTTTGAGCCCTACTATTAGAGTTTGGATAGCATTTTAAAAGTTAATACTAGCATTTAGCCACTCTTTAGACGCAAAAAATTTGGACAAAAATACCCTTTTGCAATCGGTATTACAGTTTGAAGCTTTAATAAGTAAAACTCTAGTATGCTATGTTGAAGTTCAAAAATCAACTATACGTGAAAGTACAAATTTTTAAAGGTGAAACTCCAATATCATGTGCTAGAGTTTAGGATTTTTAAAAGTTAAACTTCAGCATCATATGACGTAGTTTGGAACTTTTAAAAGCTAAACTTCAGTTACTTTTTCTTTTTAATCAGAAAGAACGAACTAGCAACGATCCCAGAAGAAAAAATACGAAGACACACGTGACCTGCACAACAATCTGATCAGTTTCTCAGGGGTCGTTTAGTAAGATGCATTAGATAAAATAATGCATGTATTAATTTTGTGTATTAATAATTTTTTGTTTGGTACACTTTTTAAACATATGACTTAGTAATGCAAGCATTTGTCATATACCTTATTTGATATTATCCTATGCATAACTAATGCATAGAAAACCATAATATTAACGATGCAACGAGTTTTAATGTATGCATTAGCTTAGTTAAAGATACAATTGTACTTTAAAATTTATGCTTGCTTAAATATACTACTATATTAAGGCAAGTTTGAAATAATCCACGAAAATGAGAAATAAAATTATATCCCTAGTAAATAAATAAATACTTAGCATATTTTTTTTATAAATAAATATTCAGTTTTATACTACAATATAGGTAGACAAATCAAATAAAATTCTAAGTCTTTTTCATATAAAAATATTCTTCAACATATGTTTCTTCCGAAAAGATGAAATGATGGACTGGTTATGAGGGTATTTTTGTAAACAAATAATTCTTTTAAAAATTGTGTAATGCTTTAATACATCAAACCAAATAATGGATAAGAAATATGTCAGCACAACTAATGTAAGTATAACTAATACCAGCATTATTAATACACCTTATTCAAAATTATTCTTATACCCCTACCAAACGATCCCTTAGATTAATGATAGAATACTAATTGCTAAAGGGGCTTGGTACACTTAACCGAACCCAAGACAAAAAACTTGTTGGTGTGATGAAAACTCCTAATGTTCAAGATTCTCCTGTTTTGAGTTTCACATTGAATAAAACTCCAGGAATGATTCCTAGAGTTCAAAATAATAAAGGTTCAAGTTCCATGAATCTTTCCCGGGGTTAACTTCACATTGAAACTCAAGAAATAATTTATGAAGTTTGAATTGAATGTTATCCTCTATAATAACTTTGCTATTAGAGTCACTGGAGTTTGAACTAGTCAGGGGTCGTTTGGCTTGAATAAGGCTTATGCCGGGATAAGGTATGTTGGGATAAGTTATGTCGAGATTAGTTATGTTGGGATTAGTTATTTTGATATTATTTTTTATCCATTGTTTGGTATGTTGTATTAAAAATGACAATTGCATAATAACTAAGAAGGTATAAGTTATCCCAACACTAATTACCCCATCCTCTACAAGGTATAAGTTATCCCAGGACTAATTTTAATCCCGGGATAACTTATACCAAATTTACTAACCAAACAAAGTATTAAAGTGATACTAAATTTTTATACCAGTATTATACTTTTACCTCGTACCCTCCTTAACAATTCAAACAAAGTTGTTCCTGGTTAGAACTTAGAGTATATTTCATTGGGGTAATACTTGCCAAAGCTTTGAAATACTATCGATTGTTGGAATTGTATTTGGTGTTTTAGTTGGGGGGTAAATATTAATTCGATCTGACTAATGGCTACTTTGCCATTACAATTAAAATATGACTAAACTATAACTGCCGAGGTAAAAAATGGCCAAACCAGTTACGGCTTGTTTGGATGGTTGTTATGTATTGTTTCATAATGTATTGTATAGTATTGTATTATATTGTATTGTACTGTATCGTTTTGATATATATAATGTTTGGATACATTATATTGTTTGTCGTCGTTTTATGATATCATGCACCAATAATATGAAAAATAAACTTATAATATTATAAATAAAAGTAAGGTACGAGATAGAATTATTATATAAATAGGTAGGGTAAAGGATAAAAGGGTAAGATGAGAGAAAAAAAAAAGGTAACGACGCGACCACACTAAATCGATCATTGTTTGACCAAAAAATAATAATCTTTGGTTAAACTAATTAATCAGTTATTAAGAAGAGTTAATCCTAGTTAAAGCTCATAACTTCAGATCTTAGGTGAATAGTATGAACATGATGTAGCAGGACAAAAGGCGCTATCAATAAATAAGTTAAGGTTTGATAATATGCAAGAAACACCAAGCATTAAATATCATTAAATGACAATAAATGTAAATAAAAAGGAAGATTCACCCAATATTGAATAGGGGTGAAGGATTCCTTTCTCTGACAATGATGAATGACAAGAATATGAGAGAATATTGTGCGCTTTCTCGGATCTGACGGAAATGACAATAGATAATCCATAAAAGGTTGAATCCCTTCAAAAAGTGGTTCTTTGTATTTTTCTAGAGAGCTTATCCTTTTTGAAGTATTCTTATCATATAAAATATTACACGCCTTTTCCCTCATCTTTCCTTATATTTATATAGGATATTCTCAAAGAACCCTAAAGTACAATCAGAGAGAATATTCGACAGACTATTTTCTCTGAGAATACCAGTACAAACTAGCCGTTATTCCTAACTTTGCTACTCGACCTCGGCGGTGACTGGTCACTTGGCTTTTCGGTTCGTTCGGTCACTGGTCGACCTCGACCACACTACTCATAATGGTTTGTGAGTCGTTCATAACGTCATTTTCTAGACGACTTAATCCTCAATCTAATTTTGACCCGTATAATTAGTTCCTCCGCTTACCGAGGTCGCCCTTTGGTCTACCCCGTTGAGCGGACTTCGTCGGTCGTGATCGAAAAATTCAGATGGAGGGAATCGAGTGGAAAGGATCTTGCACGAGATGGAAACGTGGCGCTTTAAGAACCACAACTCACTGTGACGTCAGCTTAGGGTGACATCAATGCAGCATGCATCATCATTACGCGTCATCCTAACACGCTGCATCACTTCCCGTGCCAATGCCGTTTCGATTCCCGTGCACCTGACGGTTGGTGTTCTCCTTTTGAGTGTCTGTTCTCTATAAATACGGGTGGAGAGCCCCTTGATTTAGTCTTTCCATTTTCTAGTTTCTGAGTCTTCACTCTTTCTTCCTTTCTTCTCCTTCTTGTGTTCTTGCTTAATTGCCTCCATTTTTACACTTTCTGATTCGAGTGACTTCCATTGTTTTTGACCCTCTTTCAGTTTGTATCTTCAGTACTCACGATCGACCAAAGATGGTTAATACTTCTCATGCTTCTGATATGACACTTGAGCCCACGCCCTTATTAGTGAGGATGCCCCCTCACGAAGATGATGTCGTTGTCGTTACTGAGGACGATAGTTTTCCTACTGTGGAGGAAATCATTCCTCGCAATGATAAAGCTATGTCGGATTTATCGAAATCAACTATAGAGGAACCTGAACCAGTGCTATCTGAACTGGACGCAGCCTCGTAGGCCGGCCTTAGGGCTAAATTCAACATCCCAGATCATGTTGACTTGGTCCCGGCCGGCAAAGACGTAGTCCATATCCACCGCTCTGGGTACTGCGCCTTTTACGCGTACCCGTTCTGAGTGGTCTATTCCCTTCCTCTTCCTCCGTTGGCAGAGGAGTTTTGCCGATATTACAATATCTGCCCAACCCAGCTCTCTCCGTACATTTACAATCTTTTCTTGATGTTGATAAAATACGCAGAGCTAGCCAACCGCGAGGTTTCTATTCGTCACCTGCTACATCTCTTCGCACCAAGTTTCCTTAGAGGTACGATGTTGTATCTTTGACATCGCGGGACCAAAGGACTGGTCGTGAAGATGGATGATAGAGACAATCGCCGTTTCTGGTTCCACTTCTTCTACATCAAGACTGAGCACGTGGTGATGAACCCTAGAGAATTCCCTTAAATGTGGAACTTCTCCCTTAAGTGTCTCTATTAGCTGATTTCTCATCTTGTTTTGTTTTGTCGATGACCTAACCGCTCCTCTTCTTCTTTCCTACAGCCGAGAGAGAGCCTCCTACGTTGGCCGCTGACATTCGGGACTGAGTGAGCCAAATTTTACCCCACACGGTAGGGATTCACAAGTGGTCGTCGTTCCATAAGAAGTTTGGTCGTAAACCCTCTGTGACTGGTAAGCTATTCAATTTGAACCTCCGTTGATTCTGTGTTAATGTCATTTTATTTTTCCCTCCTTTCTTTAAGTTAAAATTCTTTGTTGTCAGGTCGGAGGGCTTCAAAGAAGATGAAGGCTCCTACCCTCGCCTTCCGTCAGTCGGGTACCTCCACGGGGTTGCTGCTTGCTGTAGCTGCAAGCGAGCCTGCTCAGATTGCTTCTCCTTCCCAAACCGTGGCCTCGTATGGTCCTAGCCGCCGAACAACGGTTCCCTCGGCGGAGAATTTGACTTCCCCTGTTCTGTACTTGGTGGACGAGCCCTCGCCGAGTGAAGGGGAAGCATTTCTGTCAAAGCGGAGGATAGAGGTTGGTGGTGAGACGGTGGGAACCGAAGAGTCAACAAGGGGAGATCGCGATCCGTCCATGGCTGCATCCGAGGGCGACGTGCCCTTAGACACTGAGATTTTTCCCCCTTCAGAAAGCGTAGAAATAGTTTCCTTTCCCGACACCGTCATGGAAAAAGAAAAACGAGATGTGGCAGCTGAAGTTATTCTGACGATTGATCCATCGCCTTCGAGGCAATCCGACGTATCTTCCTCTACCGAGGTGAGGGTAAAAAGCGTAGCCGTGGATGTCTATGAGTCTGGCTTCGACATCGACCCTGAAGAGGTTTGAATATATAATGAAGGGTTCACTCGGATGGAGGTGAGGACAGAGGGGACGACTCGCAACATAGTCATTCCCCTCGACCTAGACTTGTTGAAGCATATGGAGAGCTTAGTCCCTTCTTTGGGTCCACTCTGTTTCCATGCCGAGGATAGGACATTACAAATATTTGACGACGACGCCCTATCGTTGGGCATATTAGGAATGGCTTTGCGGGTAAGTTTTTAAATTGTTTCTCTTTACGTCCTTTCTTTTTCTCTTTTGTTTTTACTAACTTCTTTCTTCTGTTCTTTCTTTATTAGACCCTTATTCTGGAGATTGAGTGTGCCCGTCGGGAAGATAAGAGGAGGGCTATCTTTAAGAGAATGGAGTTGAAGTACCGTGTGTACCGTGCCAAGCATCGTGATCTATGCCACTGACTTGGCGTGGATGACAACTTCCAATCACTTAGGGACGAGGTGAAACAGAAGGACGATGAACTTGTGAGGGTCATCCGCAAATGCAGCGAGCTTGAGGGGTCGCTCAGGTCCAAGGAGGACGAGCTTGAGGTGAGCAGGGGGTCGTGGCTGAATGTGCCGATCTTCAGACTCAGGTGGCATCCCTACGGGCTGAAATGAAGAGTTTGACCTAGGCCAATTACCTGAGTCATGAGCTAGTTGAGAAGACGATAGAGCTAGGCAAGGTCGAGGAAGACAGGAAGGCATCTTCAGAAGAGTGGCGGCGACAGAGGAGGTCATTCATGTCCTTCGGCTAAACGGGCAAGTGAGGCAGAGGCGGCCGTGCTCAGGGAGGCCAGGCTCGATGAGCGGATTGGCGGGCTTGAAGGAGAGGTTTCCAATTTGAACGATTAGGTCGCCGCTCTTGAGGCCGAGAGGGCGCAACTGTTGGCTCGACCATCTTCCTCTCATACTTCCACCTTTCCCGACGTGTCTCGGGACTTGTATGAGGAATGGATCCATGTTGAGGCCCAGTTAGACATATTTAGGGACTTGATGGCGGCAAATAGATTTGCCAAAGTTGAGGCTCGTGCCAAGGCGCATGAATCTCGAGTTGCCTGTGGTTACCATCCTACTACATTGAGAGAAGATAATGGCGAGGATGAATAGGATGGGATCGAGCAGGGTGCTTGGTATGACGACGAGTACCTGGATGGTGACGATGGTGGGGACGATGGTGAGTAGTACTTTGTAATTTGTCTTGTTTTTGTGGGCGTCTTTCTAGCCTTTGTAAGATATTTATTTGGATTGGAATGTTATTTTTGCTGCACGTTTATGCGTCTTCTATTTTTCCTTTGAATATTTTCTTTAAGTAATCTCTTTGATTAAAAGAATTGTGTCGGTATGTAATATCTCGAACATGGTCGAGTATACCTTTGATTGAATTTGGGTGAATTCCCATGCCTCCATAATTAGCTCAAACGAGGTTAACTGTAAATCAAAATCAGGATAGGTCGAGTATAAGCTGAATTCGAGTGAGGTTGAACGTTACTCTTTATTAATTTGAATGAGTTCAAATGTGAGTTAATTCGAGCGAGGTCGAATGTGAGTTAATTCGATAGAGGTTGAATGTTACTCTCGATTAATTCGAATGAGGTTGAATGTGAGTTAATTCGAGCGAGGTCGAATGTGATTTAATTCGAGCAAGGTCGAATGTGATTTAATTCGAGTGAGGTTGAATATGAGTTAATTCGAGCGAGGTCGAATGTGATTTATTTCGAGTGAGGTCAAATGTATTTAATTCGAACGAGGTCGAATGTGAGTTAAATCAAGCGAGGTCGAATGTTACTCTTGATTGATTTGAATGAGGTCGAATGTGAGTTAATTCGAGCGAGGTCGAATGTGATTTAATTCGAGCAAGGTCGAATGTGAGTTAATTTGAGCAAGGTCAAATGTGAGTTAATTCGAGCGAGATAGAATGTTACTCTTGATTGATTCGAACGAGGTCGGATGTGAGTGTATTCGAACGAGGTTGAAAGTTACTCTTGATTAATTCGAAGGAGGTCGAATGTGAGTTTCTTGATTGGTGTAGTGTTAACCTTGGTGCGCTGTTAAACTTGGTGGAGAAGGCGAACATCATGTGTTTGCGTACTTTGCTTACATACATATATATATTGGAGAAGTTTACATATTTTTGTTTTTCAGACTGGTGCTCCAGTCCCAGTCTATCTAGTCCCTTCATTGGTCGACCCTGAGAAGTATTTGAGGGGTCGGGCAATGAACTTGTGCTTGACTTTGAAATTCCCTCTCCGTCGCCTCTTTAAAAACCTCCCTGAAAACCCAATTGGGACAAAACACAGGTGAGGGAAAAAGAGTACAGCTTGGAGAACATATTTCCTTAGAAGTTGAAGTACTTGAGGTGAGCGACGTTCCAATTGTTTGGTAGTAATTTTCCTTCCATATTCTCTAATCGGAACGACCCTTTGCCTGCTGTCGCAGTAATTTTGTATGGGCCGTCCCAATTTCTCCCTAGTTTTCCTTCCCGTGGATCCTTGCTCGCCTGTGTTTTGGCTTTGAGTACATAGTCCTCGACTTTGAGCGGTCTGACCTTGGATTTTTTGTTATAGTATCGCTATGCCTGTTGTTTCTGGGCTACCATTCTTAAATAAGCCATGTCTCTTTGTTCTTCGGCCTCATCAAGGTCTTGCCTTCTGCTTTCATCATTGCTTGTCTCTCATGTGAGTACCTTAGACTTGGTTCTCTGACCTCGACCGTTATCACTGGATTAGTCCCATAGACTAATGAGTACAATGTTCTCCTGTGCTTGTCTTTGGAGTTTTGCGGTATGCCCATAGCACTTCCGGCAGCAACTCCGGCCATAGTCCCTTGGTGTTCTCGAGTTTCTTCTTCATGATATTTAATATTTACTTGTTGGAGGATTTCTCTTGTCCGTTGCCCGCGAGATGATATGACGTGGAGAGTATTCTTTTGATATGCCATTTTTCGAAGAACTCGACGATCTTCTTTCCCGTGGATTGATATCCGTTATCATAGTTGATTTCTTTGGGGATGCCGAAGCAGCATACAATATTTCTCCATATAAAGGAGATCACTTGTTGCTCGCGTATTTGGGAGAACGCACCTGCTTCCACCAACTTAGAAAAATAGTCAGTTAAAACTAAAAGAAATCGTACGTTACCTTGTCGTGCTGGGAGGGGGCCAACTATGTCCATTCCCCATTTGTTGAAGGGCCAGGGCGAGGTGACTGAGTGGAGGTGCTCGCCCACTTGGTGGATCATGGGGGAGTATTTTTGGCATGATTCACATTTTTTAACGAAGTCGACGGCCTCCTTTTTCATTGTGGGCCAGTAGTAGCCTGCTCGTATGAGGCATCTGACAAGGGCTCGATTGTCGTATGAGCTTCGCGGTGACCTTCATGGACATTTTTCAGGACGCGTCCTGTTTGGTTTTGTTCTAAACATTTTGCAAGGGGGGCTCCATACTTCCTTTTGTATAGGTCGTTATTGATGACGCTGTACCTGGATGCCTGCATTCGAAGCTTTTTGGCTTCTTTTTTGTCGTTTGGAAGCACGTCGTCCTGCAAATATGTGACAATGCGATTTTGCCAGTCCTAAGTTAGGTGTATAGTTCGTACCTCGATTTGATTGATCAACGAGTGGAGGAGAGTAACCATGTTCCTTTCTCCGATTATGCTTTTTGTGGCTGCTGCCAGTTCGATCGAGCTGGCATTCGTCGAACTCGGGTAATAACTTGCAGATCTCGGCCTGGTATTTCTGTTGCCTTTGTTCCTTCACTTGGAAAGTCCCTATGACTTGGTTGACGATGAGCTGTGAGTCGCAACATAGGACTACTCATTTTGCTACGTACTTGAGTGCTAACTTTAGTCCTGCAATCACGGCCTCATACTTGGCCTCATTGTTAGTCATATCAGGACATTTTATGGACTAGCGAATTACTTTGCCTATTGGGACCTCGAGCACGAGTCCCATTCTGGATCCTGACGCATTAGAGATGCCATGGATATACAAAAACCATAAGTCGTGTGTTTTGGGGGAAGTACCGGCGACTTCCTTTTCGACTTCGAGCATTATTTTGTGCTGAAGTCGGCGACCAAGTCGGTAAGCACTTGCAACTTTATCTCTATTCGCAACTGATAGGTTATATCGTGCTCGCTCAATTCTATGGCCCATTTGACCAATCTGCCCAACAACTCGGGTTTGTGCAGGATACTCCTTAGAGGAAAGGTCGTGACTACTGAAATGGGTGGCACTGGAAATAGGGCCTAAGCTTTCGTGAAGCTACGACCAAAGCCAGGGCTAGATTCTCGAGGTGGGGGTACCTCGTTTTGGCATCGACCAAAGTTTTGCTAATATAGTAGATTGGAGATTGCGTACCTTTATTTTCTGGGACCAGGACCACACTTACTGCTACGTCGGGCACGACCAGGTAAATGAGGAGACGCTCCCCAGGTTCCGCCTTAGCGAGTAATGGGGGTGAAGATAGGTATGCCTCTAGTTCCTTCAAGGCATCGACGCATTCGGAGTTCCATTCGAGTCCATTATCTTTCTTGAATACGCTGAAAAATTTGTGGCACTTGTCGGAGGACCGCAAGATGAATCTTGACAGGGCAGCTATATAGCCAGTCAGTTTCCGCACCTACTTCTTGCTGGTCAGGTTCTCCGGTATTTCTTCTATGACTTTGATTTTATCAGAGTTGACCGTAATGCCTCCTTGTGCTAAGAAGCCGAGGAAATTTCCCAAGGTCACGCCAAAGGCGCAATTTTCTGGGTTCAATTTCATGCCATATTGTCTGAGTATGTCGAAGGCTTCTTTCAGGTGGTCGATGTGGTCTTCTTTCCTTTTTGACTTGACTAGCATGTCGTCTATGTAGACTTTCATGGTTTTGCCGAGCTGATCTTTGAACATTTTTGTCACATACCTTTGATATGTCGCCTATGCGTTCTTTAATCTGAACGGCATCACCCTATAGCAGTACGCCCCTTGGTAGGTGATGGAAATTGTTTTTTTCTGGTCTTCTTTCTCCATGAGGATCTGGTTGTAACCCAGGTAGACATCTAGGAATCTTAGTAGCTCGTGTCCAGCCGTTGCGTCAATGAGATGGTCAATATGGGGTAGTGAGAATGAGACTTTCGGGCATGCTTTGTTCAGATCTGTGAAGTCCATGCACATCCACCGTTTCCCGTTCTTCTTTTTTACCATGACCAAGTTGGCGACCCATTGGGGATATTTTGACTCTCTGATAGAGCTGTTTTCTAGAAATTTTTTGACCTATCGCGAACAGCGTCATTTATTGCCTAATTGAATTTTCTTGTAACTTGTCGTACTGGGGGTAGAATGGGCCGATGTTCAATTTGTCTGTCGCTATCTCCTTTGGGATGCCTGGCATATCTACATGGGAAATGTCGAACAAGTCTGCATTGTTAGCTAAAAAATGGTGAAATTTACCTAGTTCTTGGAGTTTGTGACTGATGTAGGCCTTTTTGTTGTGGTCATCTTTGTCGAGGGGGTTGAGATCCTCCATAGTTGATCCTGTGGCCTCTATGACTTCGGGGTCCTTGATGACATCTTTCCCTTGGTCACCATCTGACCTCAACCTTGTTAATTGCTATGCCTCTTAGCCTTTGTCCCTCAGTTATTAGTTGTATGTGCAGTCTTGGGCGATGCGGTAGAATTCTTGGGCAGTGCATTGTTCGCCACATATGCTGAATAGTGGAAATTCGACGACTTGGTATAAACTGGAGGGGATGGCCTTAACGGCGTGTATCCAAGGCCGACCTATGATGGCGTTGTACGCCGTATCTTGATCCATAATGTGGAACGTAGTTTCCAAAGTAAGATCACCGGCCAGGACGGGTAGCGTGATTTCCCCAGACGTCAATTCAACTGCATTGTTAAAACTCTTTAGTGTGATGCAACGTGGCACTATCCTATCCTCGAGCCTCATTTGTGCAAGAACTCGAGGGTGGATAATGCATATACAGCTTCCGTCGTCGACCATAATGCATTTTACGTTAGTATCTGAAATGCGTAAAGTAATAACAAGGGTGTCATAGTGAGGAAAGGTCAAACCATGGGTATCCGGCTTGTCGAAGATGATACTTTCTTCGAGGTCGTCAAACCATTCATGAGTGATTGACCGTTTCAGCTTGTGGGTGGTCGTGAATTTTACACCGTTGATTGATGCGCCCTCGCCTCCTCCAATGATCATCTGGATAGTACGAGCTGGGGAGAGTAGTTTTGGTGGACCCTGATGTTGTTCGTGTCCTCGAGCGAAGTTTTCCCTTCCTCGGTCGCTCAGGAGTTCGTTCAAATGCCCTTGGAGAAGAATGTTCACAACCTCTTGCCTTAAGGCGATGCAGTATTCGGTCTTATGACCTCGTTCATGGTGGAATTCACAAAGGGCGTTTGACTTTCTGGTGTTTAGGTCGGAATTCATCTTTTGCGGCCACTTCACTTTTGGGCCGAGCTTCTCTAGGGCGTAGACTATTTCTGAAGGAGAAACACAGAAAATGTGAGGAGATAGTAATGGAGGCATACCTTTTTCATTTCGGTGAGTCCCTGTTTGTGTCCTGGATGAGCCGTCGTCGTGAGGGGGAGATGGTTTGACGGCGGCTCTGACATATGGTTGGTGCCTCTCACGGTTGGGGCGCGGGCCTGCATGGAACCTTCTATTATCGTTTCTACGATCATTCCTCTACTCCATTTGGATTGAGGTCAACCATTGAGTTGGCCCGTTGAGTTCGTCCTCGTCGGCTCTTACTTCAGTGCAGTAGGTGTTATGTATCTCGTCCCAAGTGGTTGGGGGTACTTCATGAGTCAGCTTAGGAATTTTCCGGTCGCCCTCGAGTCGCTCCTGTGTAACCCGTTCTGGAAAGCTGCTACTACAATCCCCTCCGATACATTGAGAAGATCATTCTCACATGGTTGAATCGGGTGAGGAATTCCCTTAGTACTTCTTCGGGAGACTGTTTGATGGCGAATATGTCGTTCACCCTCGCTTCTGCATTCTTAGCCTCGACATGGGTAGTGACAAATTTGTCGGCAATCTTAGCCTCGACATGGGTACTTGTTAGCCATGCCTCGAGCAGCATTTTCACTACTGGGGGTACCTCTTTTATTGTGGACGTAGAGGCCCCCTTACGTGTGAGGTTATGACGCTGCCGTTAGGGAGGGGTGAACCACTCCGCCTGGGGAGGCGTTTGGCGTCAGGTTCTCCTCGTCTGTTCCAGTGACCTCATTGATGGTGTTTAGGAGGTTGGTAGTAAGACCCGCTACTACATTCATTCTTTTCTCTCTGTTACCTGCCATGTTAGACTATGCACGGGAGGAAAGACAAGGTTTTGTGTTGTGTTTTACTTTGACTAGGAAATCCCCTCAGACGACGCCAAATTGTTTGACCAAAAAATGATAATCTTTGGTTAAACTAATTAGTCAGTTATTAAGAAAAGTTAATCCTAGTTAAAGCTAATAACTTCATATCTTAGGTAAATAGTATGAAAAGTGATGTAGCAGAACTAAAGGTGCTACCAATAAATGCGTCAAGATGCGATAATATGCAAGAAACATCATGCATTAAATAATATTAAATGACAATAAATGTAAATAAGAAGGATGATTCACCCAATATTGAATAGGGTGAAGGATTCATTTCTCTGACAATGATGAATGACAAGAATATGAGAGAATATTATGCACTTTCTTGGATCTGATGGAAATGACAATAGATAATCCACAAAAGGTTGAATCACTTCAAAAAGTGATTTTTTGTATTTTTCTAGAGAGCTTATCCTTTTTGAAGTGTTCTTATCATATAGAATATTACATGCATTTTCCCTCATCTTTCCTTATATTTATATGAGATATTCGCAAAGAACCCTAAAGTACAATCGTAGAGAATATTCTATAGAATATTTCCTCTGAGGATACTAGTACAAAACCAGCCGTTATTTCTAACTTTGCTACTCGACCTCGGCGGTGACTGGTCGCTAGGCTGTTCGGTTTGTTCGGTCATTGGTCGACCACTCATAATGATTTGCGAATCATTAATAATGTCCTTTTCTGCACGACTTAATCCTCAATCCGATTTTAACCCATACAGTCATTTTATAAAATGTCACTTTTCATCGTTACGTAACAACAAATTTAATAATGTGATATAATAAAATTTAAGTAACAATCAAAATAAATATTATATTCAAAATTATAATACAATACAATACAACTGTTAACAACCATGAACCATCCAAACAAGCTGTTAGCGGGGGTACTACTATTTCTTTACAATAAAAAAGAATTGATGATGATTTACCTTTGGGGGAAAAGTACTTTTATTAGAGACCAGAGCAAAAACGATTATAATACTTGAATTGAAGTTTTCGAGAAAAAGAAGAATATGCTTATTTCAACGTCAATGTCAATTTTAACTCAAGATGTGACCGCCAATTATGTTTTTAGGAAATAAAATCTGCGAAGGATTCTCCACAAATAATTTAATTCAATCCGTTGGGCAAGGAATATAAAATATAGTACAAAAATTGAGAGCAAATAAGCTAGTGGTCAGTCATAAATTCTCAAATTTATTTTGAAAAATTTGATTTGGATGAAGTTTAATTTGAAGATAAAATGTGTTTGGACATAAGTTTTCAAACATATTTTACTTTTTTTTTGAAAAAACATGAAAATGACTTATACCTACAAGTTCTAAAAACTATCACAAATACCCAACAAAACCTTTATCAATAACATTCATTATATTATTGCAAATCATAGTCATGAACATAAATAAATTTGGTACAAAATCATCATTTTTGTAATGAACTACATAATACACTATCAGATGACCGAGAAGACGAAGCAACATTGTTACAAAATAATAAATGGTGGGATCTTTTATAAAATACAAAAGTTTGGGGTAATTTTTAAAAAATGTAATAGTGATATTTTGGGCCAAAAGATTTGGGTTTTGCGAATTTGCCAAAATGTGGATAAAATCTATGGCCAAACATGTATTTGCCAAAAAAAAAAAATCCAAACATATTTTGACAAAATCTATGGCCAAACGGGTCCTACGATTTGAGCATTGGTTTAAAACATAAGTACATATTTATGTTAGGTATGACTAATTTTCTAGACTATTTTCTTTATCCGTATTTGAATGGATTTCCGTCGGTTGTTGGTTCCCCAAGTACACGCAAGTATACGTGACCGTCAAATAATAAAGTGACTTGAAAGTCGGATGTCGAATCCACAGAGACTTAGATTAACCATTAACTAAGCAAACTAAAATCAATTTAATGTCCAAGATAATCAAAAGTTTGATTTTTCTATTACAATTACTATTGCAAAATTTAAACACGTAACCTAGGGAGATATAGATTCCAGGTTGTGGTCAGTTTATTAATCCTATTAAGTTCGTAATTACACCTGTCAATCCAAATTTTCTATGATTTCTAGTTGACCGGATCGTTTATTCAAATAGCATGTTCCCACAATACTATCCTTCTATCTATAGTATCAACCATATATTCATATGGTGTTGAATCTATCATGAACGAATATAATACGATATTCAATTAAGCAAGACTGTTAGGTATATTCTTATCCTAACCACGAAATCTTTCCCCAAGCCACGGGTATCAGAAACAAGCTCTCTCTAATTCTACTATAATCTAATCATGGTTTTCCTAAGCATAACATTGATAGTAAATAGAACTCAACTGCTGGCCAAATAATTAAGTAATTATGCACAGAATTAGAGAAACAACCAAAGATGATAACTCGAATTAACGGTAATTGTAAGGCCCCAAAAAATTTTGCTGTGTAATTTAAGGTCATGTGGTGCAAAGTTGAGCTAAAGTGTTCAGAAGTGGTAAACATTCGGACTTTTTGGATTGAACAGTATACTACAGAGTTAAACGAAAATAGGAGTGTGCGTTTCTGTGACCCATTATGCGGCCGCATAATCACTCTGCGGGCCACGGAATGGCCGCAGAGTGAGGCAGTCTTTTTGGCCAATTTTGAGGCCAGTTTCGTGGCTAATTTTTGCGACCGAATATCCATTTCGCGGGCCGTATTTTGGTCGCATAATCGTCCTTGGACTTTTGCGAAGGGAGGTTGGCGCATTATGCGATCGTAGAACAGATCTGCGGACCGCATTGTCACGCCCCAAACTAGGGGAGGCATGACTGGCACTCGATACTGTATTCTATCGAGTTA